>PISX010004178.1:0-125477 GCA_004024625.1 Mellivora capensis | reverse complement strand
AAATAAAGAAAAATGTTTTTGTCAGTTTTCTAAATTGATGTTCTGAATCTGGCTTGTCCAGTCACTTTGGGGAAGAGCAAGTCGTTTCCCAAGATAGTCCATTAATTAAATAAAATTCTAAGTTTGGGAGAATTTGATTTTTGGTATTTTCTTAAATGTTGAATGTCAAAAAAGAGGAAAAGGAGTATGATTTTTTTTTCTTGTTTTGACTTTCAGCCTGTATGAAAAAAAAATCACACCACCCTTACTTAAACTATTTTTAACTACTTAAACAATAAAACAAGAGAAAATGGCGCCCGGGTGGCTTAGTTGGTTAATCATCCAACTCCTGATTTCAGCTCAGGTTAAGATCTCAGGGTTGTGAGATTGAGCCCCCGCCACCGCTGTCCAACTCCACGCTGGGCATAGAGACTGCTTAAGATTCTCTCTATCAGAAAGACAATTATCATATGATCTCCCTGACATGAGGAAGTTGAGAGGCAACGTGGGGGGCTTGGGGGGTAGGAAAAGAATAAATGAAACAAGATGGGATTGGGAGGGAGACAAACCATAAGAGAGTCTTAATCTCACAAAACAGAGGGTTGCTGGGGGGATGGGGGGAGGGAGAGGGTGTTTGAGTTATGGACATTGGGAGGGTATGTGCTATGGTGAGTGCTGTAAAGTGTGTAAACCTGGCGATTCACAGACCTGTACCCCTGGGGCTAATAATACATTATGTGTTAATTTAAAAATTAAAAAAAAAGATTGTCTCTATCCCTCTGCCCTGCCCTCCCCTCATGCTCTGAGTACACATGCTCTCCTCTCTCAAAAAGAAAAAAATAATAATAAAAAAAATAAAACAAAGCAAGAGAAGTATGTCTTCCCTGACTCTGGAGGAATGAGTTTATTATATTTTATCCTCCATCCCAATATTTTACTTCCTTTTGTGTTTTTTTAATATTAACTCATAATAGTTTAAAAAAAAGTCACTTTACTTTTCAGTAGTGAATATGCAGATAAACACCACCAATTACAAATATAAAAAAATTACATTTGTTTTTGTGGTTCTTTCTTTTTGAATAGGAAAAGAAAATGAAGAAAATCTCTACTCTGATTGGGGTGTAATTTTCCTCTGCATTGATAATGACCTGTAAGGGGGTGATAACCCATTTTTCTGGACTCTCATCATTTTACCTTTTTTTAAAAAGATTTTATTTATCTACTTATTCATGCATTCATTCAGTCATTCATTTGAGAGAGAGAAAGCGGAGAGAGAGTGCACAGGGGAAGGGCAGAAGGAAGGAGAGGGCAAGAATCCCAAGCAGACTCCACGGTGAGCAGTGGATGTGATCTCACAATCCTGAGATCATTACCTGAGTGGAAACCAAGAGACAGACATTTAACCAACTAAACCACCAGATGCCCTGCATCATTTCACCTTTTTAAGGCTTTTGGAAAAATCTATACAAAATGCCAATGTCTAGTTTCTGTGTTGCATTTTCTGCAAGAGGAGCTCATTAGAGTAATTTATTAGGGGCTCCTATGACTTAGAAATGGGTCCCATAGAGGCTAAACCAACACCACCAACTCGTTTCATTTAGACCATTAAGCACATTAGGTGATAAAGATTTTGTCAGTTCCTCTCTAGCCAGATTAAACCAACAAATTAGAAATGAAGGATGTCCTCGCTGCCTGTGAATTTCCTGAGCTTCTCCATCTAGGCTCCCTCTGGAGTCCTGATTTGCCCTATTGCCTTAAACCAACATGTAGGCCTCCAAAGTAGAACAGAGACATGCTCATGACAACTGCCCTGATGAGTTCTGATTTATCTGTGTATAATTGTCCCCAATTAGAAACCACTAGGAACACATCATAGAACATTTATAAGTGAAAACAGTGTTTCATTTAGCAGGAAGCTTGAGTGAATGAAATATGATCATAGGCTTAACTAAGAAGAGGAAAATTAGTTTGCTCAAGTCCATAGGATGAACAGAATTTAACAATTAAGAAAAGGGATTATTACATAGTGGTGTAAGATATAGTGCTACTTGAAAATATAGATTTTCCCTACCTCTCCAGAGGAATAATTTTGCCCATTGTGGCCTTCTCTTGAATCCAGATGTATACTGAACTTAAGATAAAAAATGGTAGTATGTAAATTTAGGTATATACAAATATAATTAAAGCTTCATTGTTTTTACAGAAAGACATGCTTTGATAATTTCATATATAGGCTAACTGACAGCAGCTGATTAGTGCTTGTCTTTATTCCAGTTGTGGTCATACAAATCGAAACACTCGCTCAGGAGATTACTTTATTCCTCTGATGTTTTATGTTAGAAGTATAATAAAAGTGTTTTAGTCCCTTTTGTCACTATGCCTTTCTAAAGAAGAGAAAATTCAGTGAAACAAATAAAAGGACATTTAGAATCTGAAGTGCAAGTCTTGACTTGTACTGTGTTGATCTTCATTCACAAACAAATGTTTGATGAATGCTAAGAGCTTTATACTGTGGAATACAGAGATGAATACTGTTTGGTTTCTTGTCCTCAGGGAGCTCGCAGTCTAGCGAAGTATTAAAAACAAGTCATTGGGGGCACCTGGGTGGCTCAGTCAGTTAAGTGTCTGCCTTCAGCACAGGTCATGATCCCAGGGGTCCTGGGATTGAGCCCCATGTCCAGCTCTCTGCTCAACGGGTAGTTTGCTTCTCGCTATACCCCTCCCCTCTTGCGCTCTCTCTCTCTCTCCCTCTCAAATAAATAAATAGTCATTTTAGTGCGTTTTGACGAGTGATAGGGCTGCTCTGGTATCTGAGACTATGTACAGCCTCAGTCAGCCTGGACATCTAAAGCAGGTGGCTGAGGATGGGTCCTCCAAGTGGGTCAGGGCAGCCCTCACAGACCAAGCAGTTTCTGCAGAGAAGCCTGAGTTTCAGGCAACGCGAAACCCTGAAGGCTCTTGAACTAGGGATTTCCATGATCTGCTTTCTGCTTAAGGATGTTGATTTCAGTGACATGGCAGATAACTGACGGGATCCAGAGAAGACTGCAGGCGCAGAATGGGAAAGAAGCAGTTGGGTGAGGTGAATTGGAGGAGAAATAGCAAAGGACTCGTTGGTATTCTCTTTGTGCCTAGGACTTTCACATGTGTTTTCATTTAATCCGCACGATAGTAGTCTGCGGTAGCTCATGTTTAAAGCCGGTTATATAATCTGCAACAATCAGTCAGAATGAAAACACGGAGTTTATTGTTTAAAAATCAGGGAGTGAGGGGCGCCTGGGTGGCTCAGTGGATTAAAGCCTCTGCTTTCGGCTCAGGTCATGATCCCAGGGTCCTGAGATCGAGCCCCGCATCGGGCTCTCTGCTCCGCAGAAAGCCTGCTTCCTCCTCTCTCTCCCTGCCTGCTTCCTCCTCTCTCTCCCTGCCTGCCTCTCTTGCCTACTTGTAATCTCTGTCTGTCAAATAAATAAATAAAATCTTTAAAAAAAAAAAAAAAGAAAGAAAGAAAGGCTACTTAAAAATAAATAAATAAAATAAAAATCAGGGGGTAGATTGCCATTAAAGGTACTAAAAAGATACTAAAGCTTTTCCCTTTTTCCCATGCATTCTCTCTCTCTCTCTCTCCCCCCGTGTCGTGATGTGTTTAATTTACTATGTAATGTCATTCTAAGTAAAGAAAAATTAAAAATTTAAACTATTGGCACAGATTTTACCGTTTATCTCTATATAGAGCAGTGCCAGATTTAAATGCAAAGATGGGTTTGTGTAAATGCAAAGAGCTGGATTTGTATGCAGAATCACTGAAATGATACAATTCCTATTTCATAGCCCATAGATGCATACGTACTTCGTTCTTAGCAGATCAGTGGAAACACCACACAAATTTACCTGGGGTTTTTTTTTCCACTTTTTAATATACACACATTCTACCAACATTGTCTTACTGAACAGTAAGGAAGGACTGAAAGGAAATAGAACTCTGGGTTGCCCTATCTTTTCCTTTCCTTCTAGGTCATCATTTTCAACATAAATAGTTGGCAGACATAGGAGAGTAATGTGAGTAAGAAAGGATGTGATAGGGTTCCGTGATTATACATGGTTCTTAGAACATCATTGACTTCTTCTTTCAAAGCAAGTTCTGGTTGGAAGAGTGAGCATGGCCTTTTGGAGCAGTCAGCACGCCTCTTTACTCAGTCATAACCGTAACTTGCTTACCTGGGACTCACCTTGAGTCTTACATAGCTCCCACAACACTTCATGTGTCCGATAGGACATTACAAGCATTCTGTGAATGAGACAGCCCAGAACAGAATGACACACACATTGTGCATGTCCACTCCACTCATGCACATGTTCCGATGTGCCATTGGCAAAACACGGGGGCCCTCTGAGTGTGGGATAGTTGTAATCTGGGACAACGGCAAGGTCTTCCGCCCATGAAGCCCACCCTGGTAATGTTATCTCAGAACCTAGGAGGAGACTGAGGTTACAGAGGGATGTGACTTTGCATGTTCCCCTCGGGCTGTGGGGAGTCTGTGGTGGTAATGAAAAAGTTACTCAGTGATATTTGTGAAAGAACAGTATGGCAGACTTTATTTGAGGTGGGGGGCTGCTACAGTGGGGTTTGCAGTAGGGGGGAAAGATGGCACCCAACTCCGATTACTAGAAGGAAAAATGGAAATTTAAAGCCAAGGAGCAGGGCGGCGGTCAGTGGATAGAAAGTTACTCAGAGGAACCATCAGGAGCAAGTGGGAGCAGGGGAATTCTGCCTACCTGACTTAACAAGATTCATGCTGAAGGGAAGCTAGGTGAGCAGACATCACCTGGGGGATGGTAGAGGCTGGATGGAGGGTCATCAGACATCAAGCGTGGGGGCTTCTGGTTAATCTGACTCAGCAGGATTCTTGCTAGAACTAGGCTCTGCAAGGAAGGACGTGAGAACCCATGACGGGACCTAGTCAAAAAGAGAGCTCACAGGAGCCAGACTAAAGTCTGATCAAGGAGAGAATGGTTGTTGATGAGAAGCTACACCTACCCTTCAGACACAGAGCTCTTCCTGACCCCAGGAAAGAGAACACAAAAGCTCCAACTATAGCAACGGTAAAGGGAGTAGGTTTCAAGGCACCTTTACATGGAGAATGGATAGGTAGATGCTAAGGACCTCAAAAACGATTTGGGGGAAGAGAATGCTTTAAATGTCTTAAGAACATTAATAGATACTCCAATTCATGGATTTTAAACCGGGTTTATATGTTTGCAGGTAGTATAATTGTTTCGTGAGCTCTCACATTGAAATGCTCATTCTTTCTTAAAAAGAAGACTCGGGACAAATAAAGGCGCCCTGTGACGGGAAGATGGGGAGAAGATAGGGAGGCTGATCCAGCATTTCAGTTTCAAGCATCAGATAGTAAGTGCTGGAAAGAAGGCAACTCTTAATGTATGATCCTCCCCCCCCCCACTACCATAAATATGGAGAGCAGCACACAGAGGTAACCAAGGAAACCAATTTTCAGGAGTCGGGATAGCGGGTAGGGGGTTGCGGAAGCAGATTGGCATTGGGGTGGCTCCCCTGTGAATTAGCAGGAGGAGCAGGGACGTGTCTGCCAGGTGCAAGCCTAATTTTAATGAATATGCTTGCAGAGAGCCAATGAATTGTATGATGCGACATCTCTTGGACTCACATAGAATGCACTCAGACTTGTATTTTGCTCTAGTATTGTAAGCCAAAATACTATTTTTAATTTTCCCCGCAAACATATGGCAGTGGAAGCGAACACAGGGTCCTGATGAGCAGGGAGCTTAGATATAATGGGTGAATTTTCATTCAGAAGCAGCACGATCCCTTGCCTCTGATTGGCAGTGGGCAGTATGATTGGTATATTCTGCTCCAGGGATAATGCCTTCATTCACAGAACAAAGCAGAAAAGAGCCCAGGGCAGAGTCCCTTGAGTTCTGCCTACCCAGAACGAAGAACAAAAAGGATAATCAGAAGTTCGCAGTGGTTTCTTTTCTTTTTTTTTCTTATTTCTTCCTTCTGTCTTTGTTCCTTCCTTCCGTTCCCTTTACTCCACTCTTCCCAATGTTCTTTGAATTGTAGTTTAATTATTCATGGGAATAAATGAATGGCATATTGCATGTAGAGAAGACAGTTTAGGGAAAAGAAAAGAAAGCATACCAAACCCTACCCCACTATTTTTTAACCTTTTTATTTTGAAAGGATTATAGAGTCATGGGTATTCACAAAATGAAATACACAGGGACGTATCCTGTAACTTCTCGCAGTTCCCATCAAGGGCAACATCAGTGGTGTGACTGTGGAGCACAATATCACAACCACAATGACATTGGTACCATCCTGTATTTCCTCCATTTTAATTATGTGCATTCC
Organism: Mellivora capensis; assembly: GCA_004024625.1. Taxonomy (NCBI): domain Eukaryota; kingdom Metazoa; phylum Chordata; class Mammalia; order Carnivora; family Mustelidae; genus Mellivora; species Mellivora capensis. Next base: position 119,110 of record PISX010004178.1, on the reverse strand, counting down.
CGTGTGTGTATGTGTGTGTGTGTGTGTGTGTGTGTGTGTGTGTAGTTCAGTGCAGTCTTATCCCATCGAAGCGTTGTATAAGCACCACCCGAAATGGAGGGTGATTTGAGCACCATAATCTTCCTCTTATCCTTTATAGTCACACCCACACTCACCCTCCAGCCCAGAGCCCTGGCAACCACTGATCTGGTCTTTAGTTCTATAATTTTGTTATTTCAGGAATGTTATTTCTCTTTTTCACTCAGCAGAATTCCCTTCATATCCCTCCAAACTGCTGTTGATACATCTCTCAATAATCCATTTCTTTTCATCGCTACCATCTTCTCCTTGGTATGGACGTATTAGCTTGTTCAGCCATTCACCTGTTGCAGAACATTTGGTTGTTTCTAGTTTGGGGCATTGATGAATAAACTATCAACATTTGTGTACCCATTACCCGTTTGAACTGAACTTCAAATGGCTTCAAAAACCACTGCTGCTCATAGGAAGTGAAAGCTCTAGAATGCCATGAGAGTTGTTCACGAACATTACATGATTTCTGCTCCGTAAGGACACTGAAATTGGAACTTATTTTTACAAATCATCTGTTGTTACTCGAAGACAGAAAACAAAAGATTCAGACTTCTCTTTTCTGTGAAAGAGGCAATGGTTATTTACATAAATTTCCATTAAATACCTAAAAGGTGTTAGCTTCACTTATATTAATAAAATGGTATCACTTTCAGTCAAATTCAATACCCAAGATCTGACATATCTGTAATAGACAACACATTCATGAAGCAAGAATGGGTGAAAGGAAGGCTGAAGAAAATCAGGGCATTTTATTTATTTTTTTTTTAAAGATCTATTTCTTTATTTGACAGAAAGAGAGCAAAAGCAGGGGGAATGGCAGGCAGAAGAGGGAGAAGCAGCCCCCTCGATGAGCAGGGAGCCAGATGTGGGGCTCGATCCCAGGATCCTGGGATTATGACCTGAGTCAAAGGCAGATGCTTTACCAACTGAATCACTCAGGTACCCCAAATCAGTGTATTTTAGAGGAACAGAGGAGTGAGGGACATTCCTCCCCCACACAATCTCACACAGGACCCCAAGAAGCTAAGCAAACATAAACTTGACCCCTCCTTTTGTCCAGAGATGTCCCCAATGCTCAGGAGCTCCCTTCACCCAGAGGACCCTACCAGCAGAGATAATTTTGAAGATTGAATGCAAAGACTGAATTTTGGAACATCTGAGAACTTTCATATACGTATCACCTCTCAGCAAATAAACCCACTACTCTTCTCTTCTTCTCCTGCCTACAAAATCAGTTATTAATGATCAAAGTGCAAAATGCAATTGAGCTGTCTGTTCCTTCTCAAGATCTGTGAGTGAAGCCCTGAGATTCACCAAAGATCGAGCCATGGGCTGTGGCAACGTATAATTCCGTAGAAGCATACACTTAGCACATAAACTGCATAAACGATTCAGTTTCTGGAAGTTTGGAAGACATTCCCAAATATTACAAGGTCTCAGAGTTACTTAATTAACCGTGTCCCTGGTCATCTACAGGGACATTTACTACCTCCCGGTTTATGGAATGCTCACAGACAAAAATATTCCGATAACTTTATTGTCTAACATGGCTGGCATTCAGAAAATTTGCTTCAACGCCTTCAAAATTCTGATGTGCTAGTATAAGCATTTAAAAAAACTATCTAATTCAGGCATGAGAAATCTCCCAGAAAAACCACAGAGGGGAAGCATATAACATGAGAATTTTCTAGTTTATAATTTACTAATTGTTCCTTCTTCTGAGATAGAATTTCATACACAATCAGTCTCTCGTGGCATAACTATAATTTACTCCAAAACTAGAAAAGCATGCAAAAAAGAGAAACTTGAAAGTATGCCCTTCCCATGGCGAGAGCTTGACTTTGTGTAGATAGCACACTTAGGGTGTTGAGCCGAGGGCTGATTCTTTGCGGTTGCTAGAAACTGGAGTGCGTATTTTTGAAGGAATTAAAACAAAACAATTCACGTTCGTTTCCTGTTGTGTGGCTCTGGCTGGCCAGGGCACAGACCTGACATTGTCGCGGGACTCTGTGATAAACGTTGAGACCCGCGTGGGTCCTGGCTACAGCGTGGGAGCCTCTTTGGGTTGTTTCCATCATTTGTCAGTCCCCAACTCCTGCAAAATTAACTTAGGAATGTGAATTTCCCCTGCCTCAAACTAAGAAGAAATTAATAATAGCCACTTGGTTCTGATTTGTTTTCTTCCAAGGTTTTGAAAATAACAAATGGACTTTCAGAGTTTTTTGTGTTTTTTTGTTTTGTTTTGCTTTTAACTATGGCAAATACAGGACCAGGTGCCCGCAGAGAAATTCAGCACAGGGCTGATGGGCAAAATTATGGTTTCAAAGTGAATCATCTTTCCATGGAAATCAGAGACTGCCTCTTTTTCTTTACAGTGTTAGTGTAGAAAAAAAAAAAAAAAAGAAAAGGTGGACAATTTAAATTGTGCAAAGCTTATCACACACTGGTGTGATGGTATTTATTGGTCCCCAGCCTGGACAAGTTGAATTTCATGTGATGGACCTATCGAACTTTCAATTCCGAGTTGACTGTGCTCTCAGCCTTCTGCTCTGCACATGATACTGGCAGCTTCCTTTTTGTTTATATTAACGCCTCCTACGCTCCCACACTATTCTGTGGATTTTACGTACGTAAGTTTTCATAAGCTCCCTATGGGAAAGTCTAGTAAATCTCCATTTTATAAATGGGAAGACTGAGGCTTAAAGAGATTGAGTGACATGCTCCAGGTCCTACACACCTGTGCGCAGAAATGCCTCGAATACGCTTTTTCATGCGATGGTTCCCCCAGCTTCGAGTGCTGGTTTCCCACACCCCCATCGGACTAGAGTCCCAAGGAGCTGACGCTGCGTTCTCTGTTCTGTACACCCAAAGCCACCTAGGGCACTCACCAAGAATGTGTGATGACTTTGTTTCCCTTTTTTCCAGGACTGGCTGTGACCAACAGCCTTGGCATAGGTGCCACCATGCCTGGGTACCTTCTTAATGCCCACTGTTCCCATTTCCCCATGTCTGTCCCCCATTCCAAGCTTCCCATGACAGACTGCAGTGGCTCCAAAGGATAAAATAATCTACATGTTATTTTAATATAATAAAATATTTTTTTAGTTTATATTTAATGTAGATTAAATAACCAATAAGTAAGTCATAACCTACAAGCCATAAACACGATTCTAATATGTAAAATTCCTTATTTGCTCAAGACCTGCCAGGCCCTGATCACCTGATAAATACATCACTTGATACAAACTAATTTATTGAACTCTCCTGGTTTGGGAGCTCTGTGGCCCTCTGGCTTCTGTTGTAGCCCTATAAACATTTTTATAATAGCTGTAAAATATATTTCTAATGAGAGTAGGTAAAGCAGAAAGAGGTTGTAGGATCTAAGAAAGAAATCAACATGCCAGTTGCATGGCAGAGAGATTAGGACATTCATTTGGGAATATACCACGATACACATAGCAACCATGAGGCAGTAGACTGAAGGGAAATCAGTCGCTCAGGAAATTCTGGGGGAAGCAGAGTTACTCACCAAGCCTGACAAATGCGGTCTGGGTACAGTGCTCTGAGCCAAAAAGGCAGCAGCTGCCAACCACCCCAGTCCTCGGGCTCCCCCTTCCCAACGTTCTTACAGAATACGTGACATTTCCGCAGTAATGGGGAATTTGGACCAAGGTTATTCTGTCTTGCAAACTAGTGCCTTTCTTGTAATGTGTCTGCATGCAAAACTGTATACGAAGAAGTATTTTACGGGAGAGTTTAATTTTAGGTCACTCAGACATAAACGTACCGCCCTGGGTTCCCGCAGGCTGAATATTGGTTCTGAAACCATTCCCTTCACGCTAGTTTCTCTGGCTTCTGTTTTAGGTACATTGCTTAACTTGGAAGCAAACCAACAACAAAACCCTCATCGTTCCTTACCTTTATTTCATTTTGAATCAAATTGTGAGCGATAATAGGCCACGTGACACAGCGTAGGGACTGATGCTCTGGGCGTCCGAAAGCTGAAAAAGGAAATGAGGAACGATATTTGCCCCGGTTCATGTCAGACGGCTGAGCTCTGGGACTGCTTGGCGTCGTGTCTTTTCCTGACATTAAGCAAACTCTCTGAACGATCATCCGTTGATTGATTTGTTTATTAGACGTAGCCTGGAGGTGGATATGGAGACTGTCCTGCTGGAGATGACGAGGGTGAAAATCACTTCTCGAGGATCTCAGAGGTTATGCTTTGGTTTAAACTAGTTTTTCCCAAAAATTATACCTGCAGAACTTGAAAGTTATACATGCAATATTTTATATATATATATATATATATATATATATATATATATATATATGTAAAATACATGCAATCATATTATTACATTTGTCCATTCCCTATTACTGATCTCTTAGTTTGTTGCCATGGTTTTGCTACTACCAACACGTGGGCATGCATTGACTTGTCCCGGGGTCCCGGGCATAGGGGTATGCATTTCCATGGAAACTCTGCCAACAAGCAGAATTACCGAGTGACTGGGCCTCTGCATATAAATCATTACCAACTATTGACTCATTGGTCACCCAAGTGACTGATTTACTCTTTCACGTGCAATGTGTGAGAGTTCCTTATTTCCCCACATCCTCTCCAACACAGAATACTGCCAGACTTTCTAATTGAAGCCTGTGGAGAATAAAGAATTGCTGTCTGTTTAGTTTATATTCTTTCGATGGGTAATAGGTTTGAGTATCTTTTAATGTGTTCACAGTGACCATTGCTTGTTGATTTTTTTTCTTCTGTGCATCAGCTATATGTAAATGTATGCATCTCTCTTCTATTTGACCTTTAATCCTCATCTTAAAATGATCTGTAGGAGTTATTTTAATGTTCCAGAAGCTAACCCTTTGTCAGTTACATTCATTGCAAATATCTTCTCCCAGGACATGGCAAGTTTTTTCAACTTGGTTTGTGGTTTTACATTTATTTTTTTGTTTTCATCACATAGGAGTTTAATTTTGATGTCGCCAGATGTATGAATAGAATGGTAGTTTTGAATGCAGCCTCTAGAACAGGACATACAGGGTCATAATCCCACGTCCACTGCTTCCTGCAGGTGGGACCCCTCAGCAAGTCCTTGAACATCTTTTTATCTCAGTTTCATTAGCTGTAAAATGGGAAAGCAGTATATCTGTCTCAAAGCTGTTATCATGAACGTTAGCTGTAAATCAGAATATTGCCTGGTTTAAACTGAGAACAATCTAAGTGTTAGCTATTGGGATTTGCACTTTAAAAAAAAAAAGATTTAATTTATTTACTTAGAGAGAGAGAAAGCATGAATGAGGAAGGGGGAGAGGCAGAGGGAGAGGGAGAAGCAGGCTCCCCACTGAGCAGGGAGCCTGATGGGGTCCTCGATCTCAGGACCCCGAGATCATGACCAGAGCCGAAGGCAGACACTTAACCAACTGAGCCACCCAGGTGCCCCAGGATTTGTGCTTTTAATATATTGTTTTAAAAACTCTTCCCTAGCACTACTGATTTATGCACATATATATGTATATGTTTAAAAGTTAAAAGTTAGGTAGTCTTTGTTATAAATATGCATTTTGCTCATAATAATTGGGTTCTGGAAATTGTACATAGTTATGTTTAAATACATACCGACTACTCTAGATTTTATCTCTACTCTATTAAATTTAATTCTTTACAGATTACTTCTATTTCAAGAAACAGCATTCTGATAGCAAAGCAAACTTTATTTTCTAAAATTTAATATGCATAGAAGTTACAACTGCTTCAAAAATAACTTTTACATTATACTAAATTGAACAATACAATTGGGAGAAAGTTCACCATGAGTAATTCCTAAAGAGCTGAAATAAGAATGTGTGGGATTCAGACATAGTCTGTGTTTATCGGATGAGTAGATAGTTTGTTTGCTTTTTTAAAAATCATCCATCCAAAAGCAGTTTTTAACAGAAGGAATCGAGTGTATAAGATATACAATTGCATAGATTCCCCTAACGGAGTGAATAAAGCATGCACTTAATGGAAATAAAATCCAAACCAGGTTTCTCTTGGGACTTCTATTTTCTCTGATCAGTCATACTTTTAATGCATTTTAACTGTGCTAAAGGAATCAGGAAACCTTTTAAATGATTAATGCTCTTTATGTGGCCAAAAGGAAGGTTCCTGTGCCTTGAGAGGCTAGTTTCATAGTCACTGGGAATGGCATTCTTTCAGTTGTGATACAAAATATCTCTTCTTGTTTCTGTTGCATCATAAAATTGAAACACTTTTGAAAGAGATGAGCAAAAAAGTAAATATTATATAAAACTGGGATGTGTAGTCTTACACATAAAATCACCCATTATTGTAGACGAGCAGATACATCTCACAGGATGACTAAAAGCTGTCACACCACCTTATTTGTGTGAGAGTGACCCTGGACATTTTCTCCCTACGCAACACTGTGGAAATGGAAGGCAGAGAAGCAAGAAACACCTTACAGCTTCAAATACCGCCGCAGTTCAGTATTACTCAGTGTGACATTTAGTCTACAGAAACAAACCCCCCTCCAGCGCAAGAGTTTTCACACAACAGTGCTTTATTTCTCACTCATGCTGTGTCTTCCCAGGGCTGGCAGGCATCTTCCTCCCTCCTACTCAGGGACCCATCTCAGCGGAGATCAGGAGAGAAAGAGAGCAGGAGGCTCTCACGCCTGCCCTTCTGTGCTTGGGGCAGGAAGTGGCACCTGTCACTTCCTCTCACAGGCCTTAACATGGCCCCCTCTGCGCTCACCAGGCATGAAGTGTGCTCTTCGGGGTGCCTGCGAGGAGAGGAGTGGCGAGTGCAGCATCTTCCGTTAACTTCCTCTTATTGCTTGAGGTGGCAAGTCACTTGAGTGTGTCTCCGTCCATGACTTTTTATCACTAGCTGGGAACATGAGCTTTGCAGTGGGACAGGCTCGTTTAAGCCGCTGTTGAGCAACTTAGGATCCGTGTGGTCCAGTTATTTAACACCAATAACCCTTTATCCGCCATCTGTCAGAAGAGCATTGTGGTCGACAGGAATTAGTGGAGCCAAGGTATACAGTCCGTCCTTCGTGAAGGGCTGTACTGGCCAAAGGAGTGTAGCAGCTTAGAGATAGTAGTAAATCCTGGAGCGTGGAATGAGAGACCATTTGTGTCGCACCAAAAAACTATTGCATCAGTTTCCTGAAGCTGCCATAACAAATTACCACAGCTGAATGGCTTAAAATGTAGTCTCCCAGTGTTGGAGGCTAGAAGTTCAAAATCAAGGTGTCAGCAGGGCTGTGTTCCCTATGAAGGTTCGGGGGGGAGGGGAGGATCATTCCTTATTTTTTCCAGGTTCTGATGGCTCTAGAAATTCTTTGATGGTTCCAGCCATGTCTTGGCTTATAGACGCAGAACTCCAATCTCTGTTTCCTCTTTCCTATAACCTTCTCTTCTGTGTCTTTCTCCATTTCTATCCCTTAGAAGGACAGTTATTATGGGATCTAGGATGATCTCATCTGAAGACCTTTAACTTAATTACACTGACAAAAATGCTTTTTCCGATAAGTAGCCACACACAGTGTCCAGAGATTTAACGTGATCCTATCTTTTGGGAATGAGGGGCACCATTCAACCTACTACGAATATGAAAGCATTTTCTATTCCTGTTCAAAATGCCTCTTACTAACCGACCGTGCATGCAATTCTTAAAATACTGACTTTAGGATGACATTTCTGATTTAAGTGTGAAACTTTGTAGTTCTATATTATCACTATATAGCTCATACCTTTTTGATACAAGAAGTTGCATTGGATTGAATTTGTAAAGTCATCATTTCATGTATCACTCCTGTCTATAGTTTTCACCATTGTGAAACCATTTCCCAGTTTGCTAAAATGGATGGGTTGAGGAGCAAGATACCCTGTAAAAGTCACTTGTCCCTTAAAGGATGATCCTGGTGTTCAGGTATATCAGTCATAACTTTTGAACACTGATTTATTCCAGAATTCCCTTTTCCTTGTCCCCCTGTAAATGTATTCAGAAGCCGTCTCTGAGGTACAGATTAAAGGTCTCAAATCCACTTGCTGTTGTGAAGCTGATGAGCTATTCACAGAAGCTCTTGATCAGAGTAAAGGTTTCAGTGAAATGAGTGTAGAAAATCATTCTCAAAATGATACCTGTCAGTAATTGGTGTCTGGATTTCTTCCCAATTATTGACATATGAAAAGGGGGCATGTGGAAAGCATTTGTATATATAATGAAAGCATCATGCATATTTAGAAATTTTAAATTTATTTATTTATTTAATAAATCGTTCAAAAGTTACCTACATTGTCTCCATAGATGAACCCTGGGTAGTGTCTTTAGCGCATCATGTACATGAACCACCCTTTCTACCTAGGTCATCATATCAGATGTATTTGTAAAGTGAGAATTTGGGAACTGTATATTCACTTGGTGGTAAAGTTTTAAAATTTCTAATTACTTCATTTAAAGTAATAATCAGCTAAAAGGAACTGCTCATGTGACATGTCTGGAAGAAGGTATACATTTATCCTATCTTCTTTGTAAAGAACAAGGAGGCTATATCATTCCCAAACTACCTGACAATGTCTACATGAAGCTAGTCAGCCTCATATTTTAAAGACACTAAAATGGGTAGAATGGCATCTGTGTAGAAGCTATTATAAGGGATAAGTAGAATAGGTTGGGCTTTGTGGGGGAAAAAAAGGGGGTGGAGCTAGCTACTCTCTAAAATTACAGAAAGGTGTCCATTTATAACATGCTATTACCCATGATAAAAGAGATATATATCAAATGGATTAAAGCTAAGATTGCATCAGAACAGAATCTCTTTTCTCAGTAAAGATTAATAATTAACTAATTAACAAGAGTCACGCCTTGGAGCTAGTAGTGTATTACTACTCTAATTCACTTCTGTGTCTTATAGTCCTCGGTTTCTAACCAGTGCATCATACCTGTGTGTTCTCTTTTTTTTACAGTTCAGCAGAAGAGCAGTTTCACTGGCAATCACAAGGTAAGGCACGGATTCTTGCTGAAACTTACACTTACTTCTGCATTGTGTCTTTCTTGATTAATTTCCTTGTGAACTTTAGGAAAAGACTGATAAAAATGGACATGATAACCCCACAACACTAAAATTAAATGATGTTGTGATAGCTCATGATTTCCAAGAGTTAAGTACTCTAAATTCCCTAGAAACTTTAATGTTTTTCCTGGATACATGGAATTGGCTGCCCTTGGTTTTTGCTAATGGTCGACCAAGAATTACAGTGTGAAATCTAATGAGAACTTCATGGAAGAAATGTTTTTGGTTATGATACTTTTCATTATTAAAGAGTAGCCTAAAGCTTTACTAATAACAATATCGTGTGTGCATTCATCACTTAAAAATATTGTATTTCAGATGGTCAAAAAGACATCGAAGACGAGCTTACAACAGGTCTTGAGCTGGTGGACTCCTGTATCAGATCACTGCAGGAATCAGGAATACTTGACCCACAGGATTACTCAACAGGTGAACGTAAGTCAAGAGATAATTATGCTTGAAGACAATTAAAATATGAGTGTTCTTTATTCTCATATAATTGACACAATGAGTCATATCTAATAGGACCTCAGCCTGTGTTTATACTTGTTTTATTCATTTCACTCCACTCTCCCCTAATTTCTCCCCATATTACCCCACCCCAATTTACATAAATTACAGGCTCTCTTAAATCAGTAATTGGCTCCTAGATCTCTCACCAATTACTGACACAGTGGTGATTCTCACCAATACTCTGGTCTCCTTTTTGGCATGTATCTAGACTATCACCATATATTTCTTTAATCAATACAGTGTCTGGTTTAAAATTAACTATGAATGCATTACTTAAACAGATCATTTTTGGTAGAGATCCTAACAGTATGACAATTATATAACAAAAGAGAAAAACTCAATATAATATATGCAGTACTAAATACTTAGTATTATGCTGTAGTACTGTACAATAACCACTTATATTTCTATATGTGGCCATCTTGCATTGCATATTAACATCAGCAGAATATTTTAAAATTTATTTATTCATCTCCTCCTAATTATATATTTTTCAACCATAGTGGTTGAGGTTTAGGAATAAAAGTGCTATGAATTGAAACGAGCCTCACTTTAATAAATCATAAAATTCTCTTGACTTAGTTTAATAAAATCCCACAAAAAGCCAAAATTTAAATCATTAAAACATATATTACCCTGATCATTTTCTACACCAGAACTCATGGGAGCATTTTATTTCTTCATTTAAAAAACTAAAATTTCCTTGAATACCCACCAAGGTTTGTTATTTAAAAGGAAGATGTAAGAATAAGATAGCATTCTGATCTTGAAACCATTAAATTTACACATTAGTTCACTTTCTCTACGATTTTTATAATACCACTACTCTTAAGATAACATCATTTTGAGTATCTAAATGTATTTAAACCCATAGGTGTTCCCTCAATAAAACTCCTAAAATAAGATGCATGATTTGTAGTATCCTTGTCCTCTGCATTTTATATTTAAAAATGTAGAATTATTATTTCTCTTTCAGAGTCAATAAATATATCTCCCTTTAGGGGTAGTTGCAGATAGAGTTACACTTAATTAATATTTGAGACACGTGTACTCATCACTTTATTCAAGTAAAGAAAGCAAAGGTAAAATAAAATGTGCCCTGGGAGCAGGGGTGATATTAGATATTACATTTTTCCTATAATAATAGAGAAGCATATTCTATTGTGAGTTTAGGAGAGGGGATAACCTTCGATACCCAGAAGGTGCAGAAAAAAGAAGGAAAAAGTAAAATAAGAGACAATCCAGTTATTATGGAAGGGATGAATAGGTGAGCACACTCAATTCTTTGAAAAGGATAAAAATGCAAGTTTGTAATAAACAAAGATAAAGTAATTATGTTTATAAGGGACACAATCATAGTAATAAAATAAATGTTGAAGTTACAGGAGCAAAGTAACAACAGCAAATACCACAAACATGAACTGGGACTGGGAAGAATTTGTGAGATGAAGTGGAATTTAATGCAGATGCCCTAAGCAGGGTCCAAAAAGAATTATTTAAGTGAAAATGTGTGGACTTTTAAAGACGCACAAAAAAGTGAACATGCTGTACCAAACAATATAGTGTCTGGATATTAGAAAAAATTATTGAGAATGAAAGGAGAAATCGATAAAAAAAAATTCTATTGTGAACATGTCAGTGCACATGTCTCAGAATCAGACAGATTACTAGAAGAAAAAGATGCATAAAATTTAAATAAGTAATTAACAAACCAATGTAACAAATGTATTTGAGCCACTGGGTGGCTCAGTGGGTTAAGCGTCTACCTTCAACTCAGGACTTGATCCCAGGATCCTGGGATCGAGCCCCGCGTCGGGCTCTCTGCTCATCAGGGAGCCTGCTTCCCCCTCTCTCCCTGCCTGCCTCTCTGCCTACTTGTGATCTCTGTCTGTCAAATAAATAAATAAAATCTTTAAAAAAATAAAATTAAAAGACAGATCTCTGTCAAATAAATAAATAAAATCTTTAAAAAAATAAAATTAAAAAATAAATTCCCACTGAATGATAACATATTTGTTATACATGTTATACAGGAGATATTTATTTATTTTTTAAAGATTTTATTTATTTATTTGATAGAGACACAGCAAGAGAGGGAACACAGGCAGGGGGAGTGAAAGAGGAAGAAGAAGGCTTTTTGCCAAGCAGAGAGCCTGATGTGGGGCTCAATCCCAGGACCCTGGGTTCATGACTTGAGTCAAAGGCAGCTGCTTAAGGACTGAGCCACCCAGGTGTGCCCCAGGGGATGTGGATGTCTATAAAACTTGATCAGCTATTGGGCAGTAAAGAGAATCCTAAAAATTGAAAATTGTAAAGAGGCCACATTCTGTAATAGTCCAGTAAAAGGAAAAGTAAATAAAATGGTAAAATGGTGAAATTAAGAAACATAATTTTGGATCTACTGAATCAAAATAGCAATAAAACAGAAAATTACATGCTATTTAAAAAGCAAATTAAGTGCAATATTTTATAAGGAAAACATAAGGGTATGGGGAAAAAACTGCACTCAGAATAAATCTTAACTTTATTGTTAAAAATAAAGACAAGGTAAAGGAATGTTGTACTCATTGGGGGGAAACCTTAAAAACAGCTAAAAAAGCCAAAAGAAGCTAGGAAGATGGGAATAATAAAAGCAATGTGGAGGGGCACCTGGGTGGCTCAGTGGGTTAAGCCTCTGCCTTCGGCTCGGGTCATGATCTCTGGGTCCTGGGATCGAGCCCTGCATTAGGCTCTCTGCTCAACTGAGAGCCTGCTTCCCCCTCTCTCTCTGCCTGCCTCTCTGCCTACTTGTGATCTCTGTCAAATAAATAAATAAAATCTTAAAAAATAAAATAAAATAAAAATTAAAAAAATAAGAGTAATGCGGAGATAAAGTAATATAAAGCAAAAGAGTAGAAGGGATAAATATAAGGAGAAAAGGAATAAATCTATGAACTTTTAAATAACTTCAAATCAACTAATAATCCTGAGCTTTCCTAATTGAGACACTGTGCTATGCGTGAGAGACACGGAATGAATTTTTAGTGTTCACTTTTGTTTTCCTGTAATACATGTTCAAAAATTATTTACATAAGACATACCTTTGTTCAGGAACATTAAATACTTCAGTAGGGTTGGGTTTTTTTGTTTGTTTGTTTTTGGGTTTTTTTTTTTTTAATGTATTTGGCAACTGCTGAATTTTATCTTTCAGAAAGATTAGTTACTTCGTTGTATTATGTACTGGATTATCTTTTTGAAGACTCGTAGGATTTTAGCTGATTGTTTTTCTTGCAGGCCCCTGCCTCCTCATTTGAGATAAGAAAAGTAACAAAGCAAACAAAACAAAAAACAGGTGATAAAATCACCACCCACAAATTTTATGCCAAAGGCTCGAAACCACAGTGAGATGCGGAATATTGTTATTCTTACGATACCTTTGTTCTTAACATTCCCAGGGTCACTTTGAGACTGAACTAATTGAGTAAAATTTAGGAGGTTCATTTAAAAATCTGAGTGGGAAACTATCATTTCAGGGATCACTTATGACTAATTTTAATTGTTTAGATGGTCATAAAATGAAAGTCTCATTTGCTTTTGTATTTGCATCCAGCTGGGAAATAGAGTCTACTCAAAAGAGTTACATCGAAGAGACGTTAATTCCGGGACTATTGAGAAAGGGGTGGGCAAGATTAAGGGAAGAGACGATGTCTGGGGAGGTCCTCGGGTCGCAGCTGCAGAGGGAAGCTCTTACCATGGTTGGTCCTGAAGGAAAAGTCGAGGGAATAGTCCAGGCAGAGGGAAGAGGCAGGCAGGAGCAGAAGAGTAAGTATCCTAACCTTCTCCTCTCACCTTCTGATGTCCTCCTGCCCCTTCTTGGCCAAATACAATCCTAAGCCAAAGAGCAGGGGACCCCGTGAGACAGTGTATGTGGAGACAAGGCCAGAGAAGACTGTGGAGAGCAAAGCAAATAATCAGCACAGCCTCCCATTAAGCAGTGGAACAGCAGACCATGTTTACGCTCTTGTTGTATCAACTGATTGCATGGGTAGTGGCTTTCTGACACATCTCATATAATGAGTGCAAGCCCATCAGATCCTGAGCCCCCCGTTACTGTGATGACTCAATGGGTTCCTTCCTGGGGACGACATGAGATGGGTCATGTTGAACTGGACCCGACATGCTGCCCTTGAGAGCCAGTCTCTTAGCCCTCTCTCAGAACAGCACTAAACACAGTCTAAAACCAGCTTGAAAGGGACTGGACAACCAGTCTCAACCCACAAGCCCGCAGTGTTGAATTTGCCGTGTGTAAAGGCTTTTGTTATTTTTCGTTCCAAGGTCTGATTAAAATAAATTTGAAGCTTAGTAAATCCATCCTCTTGACCCTAAGGCAGGCAGTAACTTCTCTCCTCTATTGACTATAGTTCATGTACTTATCTGTGTTTTCTAACACTTTGCGTTTTTTAAAAAGTGCTATCCTAAACAGTATGTAAATCATGTGTACAACCTTCGCCACCCTGCCACTATTTCGTGGCTGCCGGATGTGTAATTTCAGTTCTAACAAATGCGTGTCACAGAGTCACTGGGAGAATTTTTATTGCTTTACCGGGGGCATGGGGATTACTGATAGAAGCTCAGGGCCATTAGATTCTCACATAATATACAGCTTGACCTGAACTGCCATGGACTAAGCACCTTTTTTAATCCGTGCATCTTGGGAGATAGAACCTCAGAGATAAGGGTGATATATCTTACCCAAAAATTAGCAAAAATATTTGCCAACCAAAATCAGAAATAGAATGGACACCTTGGGAGCAAATGGGTTACATGTTAATTTGCTTAAATATTGTATTTTGAAGTAGTAATTATTTCTATCTGTAGCATATTGACAAATTAAAATTCCACCATGTTCTCGAAAATCCCAGCATTCAGGAGGAAAAAGAAAAAGAAAAACTTAGGAACTTAATATATACTGAATGTTATAGTTAAAAAAAAAAGGAATGTTGTTCTAAGGTTTCAAATCAGAATATATTTTAAAAAATCAAGAATCAGTCTTGTAGGTTACTATTCTGAGCAGATAGAATACAAATAGAATAATCATATGTAGTTGGACAGAGGTGAATATATTATTTACTGTTGATTTACAGTCTGTCATTTTTATTTAATTGCTGTGATTATACTTAACTGTTATGTAGTGAGAAAATTGTTGAGGGATCAAGTTACTATGATGCTGAAAATATGACTCCATATATTCTTACTCAGTAATAACAATAAAGGTAAGAGCCATCCTTATGAAGTGAATATTTTCATAATTCCTAGTAAGCCAAAGTGGTTTAAGAGTATAAGGTTTTTATAATAATTAAAATAATCAAAATGATAAAGATATTGAGCTTGTAGCTCGCAATATTGATATGGTCAGGGAAGAGAACTGGTTTCTTTTATTTCCTGTTATGGTGAAAACTAATCCTTAGTTAGACCCAACTTAGAGCTTCTGGGGAGGGGTACAAGGTTACCCATCCCACCTTGGAGTCAGAAGCCCTGGGTTTAAGTCCTGACGCTCCCACCCCCCATTCTACCTGTGGTTGAAGACTTTCATCTGGACTCTGGAGAACCCAAGTCTTTCCCTGGAAATGCATTTATTCAAGTTAGTTGAGTTCATCCTTGGATTGCTCATTTCCTGTGAAATCACTTTGGATTTTGAAATGCAAATGAGACAATCTCCTTTCCAGAAGTTTGTCATGGTTCCAAGTCTAAAATTGTCCTTAGATACTATGTGCATCCATTGGTTTCCTCTCAGAATTCACTCACGCTAACTTCCTCTACTACCTTTGGTGTTGTAGGGCCAATAGGGAGTTAACAGTAGCAGAAATGGAAGATACAAGCAAAAGTCAAGGGAAAACACCCAGGTGGCACACAGGACATAGAAATACCCTCCTAGAAGCTATAAGTAATTTCCCTTCCATATACTACCTCTACCTGGTTTTCAACTAACGTTCAATTTCTTTTTCTTTGATTTCCTTCTATCACAGAGATGTGTAAAAAATCTTTGGACTCTTCCAGTGTTCTCCTGTGGAAGGAGGGGATTTAAAATTTTATACAGCGTATGTAAATTGCCTGTATCTTAAAAAGAATATAGATGAATGCAAGACCATAACTAATGAAATAAGTAAATAAAGGCAGGTTATATTTTTTCCAGAGAAGCAAACGTGGGAAGTGAAGGGATAGACAAAGGCATAAAGTATCAAGTGTTCCTTCTCCATCCCTGAAGCAAGGGAGAACATGAAGTGAATTTCTCATTAAAAACATCATTCTCCGGGCGCCTGGGTGGCTCAGTCGGTTAAGCATCCAACTCGTGATTTCAACTCAGGTCTTGATCTCAGGGTTGAGCTCAAGCTCTGAGTTGGGCTCTGCGCTATGCATGGAGCCTACTAAAATAAAACAAAACAACAAAACAAAACCCCATCATTTCCACCTGTGTTCGTAGGGTATCCTGGAATCAAGCACAAAGTTTAAAGCCTGTTGGAAATTTTTAATTAAAAAAAAAACGGGTTTTGAAATTGTCAAGGCACCTCAGGTCCCCAGAACACAAATACGAGGATCACACACAAGCCAGTGAAAGTGAGGAAAGTATCAGAACTCGCGTGAGTATGAGAAAACTCGCATGCGTACCTCTTATTCCAAGTTGAAGCTGACAAATTTATCTGGAAGCCATAAGGAAGAAATGGCCACTATAAATGGAAGTGATTAGTAGTTCCATTTAAACAAAAGTCAGAAAGCCAAGAAGAGGCGGAGAGGCTGAAAGCTCCCATGAGACGTCAGAGCTGGCACACCTTCTCTCAGGGGACAGTGGAAGAAGGGGTATCCTGGTAACATCTAGCAGAGACGTCTTGTGGGACTCCCACAAAAGTTCCAGCACTAACACTGGCCATGATCAAACAAGTCACTTCAACAGCAACTGATGTAATCAGCTCTTAACATGCTGGGGTTTTCTTGTATCACCGCAAGCACAGGTGGGCGTTACAGTCATTCATCTTTAAATGTTTCTATTAAATGCTTATTCAAAGCACCGCAAAGAGTCTCTGCCCTTGTGGCATTTGCATGCCGGGCGGAGAAGGCGGAAATCAAGCCACGTGAAGACTACAAGGTCAAGGAAACAATTGCTATAAGCGATTGCGTCAGTAAGAGGCGGCGTAGAATAGCCTTCTCAGCGCGTCCTTGGGGGTCCTGGGCGTCCTGAGACCCTTTCAGGGGACCTGCAAAAGGATAGTTTTCACAATAATCCTACAACCGTTACTTGCCTTTCCATGGTCATTGTCATATCCGGGTAAGAAAGTCTCACAAGAGCAGAGTCAGTGGAGCTTTCCAGAATCTCCATTTTGGTGATGGCATCATTGCCATCTGTTTTTTAAACATTTTTCATTTTTAAAGCAGTTAATAGCATTTTATACTACCTGTATAAATAAAAGCTCTTTGTGTCCTCAGTGATTTTTAAGAGCATGGAAGTGCTATGCGAGCTCCAGTTTTGAGAAAATAATCAAAGGGGCCAGGAAGAGGTCCGTGTGAATGGACGTCAGGAACAGGGACCTGAAAAAATGCGCAGGCAAGCCATGCAGATTTCTAACAAAAAGTCTGTGATTTGTGGCAAATAAAATGCTGGTTCTTTAAGTCAGTGTCTTCCACAAATTACAGTGTTTTCAAGATTTAGCTTTAGAATTCTATTTTCTTCTGAACTGATTTTTCTATTTCTTTTCACAATTATTGATAACAAGAAATATGAATCTATTATCTTTGGACAATTAATTTATGAAGAAATATGAACGATGCTCTTCCTCTCTGTGCTACATTAATTTTTTAAATGGTAAATACTCTGAAGATAAAACTTTACAAGGAAATAGTTGGAAATTGTAATGAGCTATAAAAAATGCTCTTCTGTGATTATAACATCATGTAAAAAAAATCCCATGCATAATAAAATTCTTGAGCTATACATTTTAAACTAAAGTTATACATTTGAAGTTCATTTTGTGATAAATGTCATTTTGTTCATTTCCCTCTATTGTATACAGCTGTAAAGAAACTAAGTGAGTTATTGCATAGTGTGAATGCAGTAACGACCTTCTATTTATCCATATACAATAGTCAAACTTGAAAAAGCCTACTAATTAAGCCAATAGCCTTGACTGAATCTAAATCAGCTTAAAAACTAAATGAGTACTTCTCTAATCCTGGGACCACTAGAGTTTTAATTTTCACATAACGCATCACACATGGAAAGCAGGTGACCAGACAAAATTGATATTCTGCAGACAGACTTAGAAATGAAGGCTAGAAACACACCTGCCCATGGAACAGACACGTCATCGGAGCTCCCTTGCATAACAAGCCTCTCGAGCTTTTTCCCTCAGTTAATTTTAGGGATGGTGGATGGACCTAACCACTATTTTCAGTGAAATTCTTCGGTGAAACTCCTACTTAGGAGCTGTTAAAGTTACTAATGAAGATTAGAAGAAAATAACCAGTTTAACACCACCAAGCACCTCTTATTCCAAGTAAGTTTAAGCTGACAAATTTATCCAGAAGCCATAAGGAAGAAATGGCCCCATAAATGAAAGTGATTAATAGCTCCATTTAAACAAAAGTCAAGGGGCGCCTGGGTGGCTCAGTCATTTATGCAACCGACCCTTCGTTTAACTCAGGTCCTGATCTCGTGGCTTGTGAGATCAAGCCCTGTATTGGGCTCCCTGCCCAGTGAGGAGTCTGCTTGAAGATTCTCTCCCTCTGCCCATCCCCCCACTTGCTCACTCACTGTTTCTCAAATAAATAAATAAATAAATATTTTTAAAAAATAAACAAAAGTCAGTATTTTTACTCGTGCAGTTAGATATGAATAAAGTGCTTTGAGCTTATTAAAATCAATTTGGTAATCTGACAACTTTTCTCATTGACAACTTTTCTTACTGATTTTATGATCTCTAAAGCCCATTGGTGTATGTATATATAATTTCCACCAACTACTTCCTTTATTCTAATGCAATATTTTCTATTAAAAAAAAAGATTTTCTTTTTCTGTTTATTTGATGTTGCTCTAAAAATTTACTCTCATTTTTTTAAAAGATTTTATTTGACAGAGAGATCACAAGTAGGCAGAGAGGCAGGCAGTGGCCGGGGGGAGAGGGGAGTAGGGCAGGGGAAGCAGGCTCCCCACTGAGCAGAGAGCCCGATGTGGGGTTCGATCCCAGGACCCTGAGATCATGACCTGAGCTGAAGGCAGAGGCTTTAACCCACTGAGCCACCCAGGCGTCCCATAAAAATTTACTCTCATTTAAAGCACAATAATACTTAACCTTCAAATCATTTTTTTTTTCCCAGAGATAGAGCGTGTTCAAAATGGTGGGTGGGGCAGAGGGTGAGGGAGAGAATCCCAAGTGGGTTTCATGCCCAGTGTGGAGCCCGACACAGGGCTGGATCTCATGACCCTGAGATCATGACCTGAGCCAAAATCAAGAGTCAGATGCTTAATCGACTGAGCCACCCAGGCACCCCAACCTTCAAATCACTATTTAAATAAAAAAAAAAAAAGATTTTATTTATTTATTTGTTCAGAGTGAAAAGAGAGAGAGAGCACTAGAACGGGAAGCAGCAGGCAGAGGGAGAGGGCGAGGCAGACTCCCTGCTGAGCAAGGACCCTAACTGGGGGACTCCATCCCAGAACCCTGGGATCATGACCTGAGCCGAAGGCAGACACTCAACTGACTGAGCCCCCCCGGCCGTCCCCACCTTCAAATCATTCTTAACCTTCCACAGAGACTGGTTAGCAAGAGCACGGAAATGAACGCAGACTCTGTCAGGTATCGATGAATGTGAATCTTGTTGGCAGTATTTCTCACGGTCTGCGTAAAGATAAGTTTCTGTATCATTTTGACAGAATCGATTTAACCTAAAAGGAAATGTTTCTGAATTTCCTGCCAAATGCACATCCAAACAAAGCTGCCAGTCAGGGGTCCGGTCCTGGAAGTGTCCCCCATTTGCGTGTTTATTATTCCTTTGATCATCCTGAACATCAGCCTCAACAGAACGTTCATGGAGTCCCTGTTTGAGGCATTGCCTGATTCTAATAGTTTATCTTAGCGCATTCCTCTTGGTAGCACTTTTCTCTTTCATGGTTAAAAAAGATCCTTTGGGGGGAATAAAATGATCCTTTGGAATTAAATCGGTAACTTAACCACCCCTTAGACTCCCAGTCTGATTCTTGCAGCTTCAGCTCCCACTATTGGTGACTTTGGTAGCTACATCTCTGTCCTAAATCATCCCTTTCACGTAATCAAACGTGGATCTTGGAAATTACGTAAGACCTAGGAAGATTCAGTTTGTCGGGTCATGTTGGAACCAGTGTTGAAATCGAGCCCTTCCTAACTATGTAAATCTCCACCATCTCCCTCCAACTCTGTAATGTAAAAAGTAAGTCCATCTTGCTCCAAAACAAGGCCACAACCCACACCAATTTTCCTTCTGGGGAATGTCACATCGTTGGGAGTTTCTGCTTTCCCACTCTCATTTGTGACTATTTGCTGGGTTCTGGGACAGGTGCTCAACGAAAGTGGGCCAGAATTAGCAGGTCCCAGTAAATCATCTTAACATTAACTTGTAGAAAGAGAAGGCATGTGCCTGATGATGACAAGGGGGTCCTGTCTGCGGGGATTTCTGAGGAGCCTCCCAAGCTCCTGTGGCAGTGCTCACAATTAGCCGAAGAGTGGCGTCACCTGGGCTCTCCTTCACTCCTGCCCACTTAGTCACTAAGTCCCCTTGAGCTTTTCTTTTAAGATGTCTCTTAACTGTGCGCCTCTCTCCCCCTTCCTAAAGTAGCCACCGGTTTAGATTTGCTCAGTTACCAAGAGTTTCCTTTCTCCTCGTGCTGCAGGAAATCCCTGGTCCTGGTCTCTCCCTTATCTGAATAGAGCCCTGCTGCCTTCATTGCAAATGTTCAGAATTCTGCTTCCATCGTATTACCCTCTTTCTGGAGAACCTGTTGCCGTGTGATACTGTACAAATCTCTGTCAAGTCACTCAGATTCCTCCGAGTCTGGTCTGTTCAGAGGGTTACAGCAGCATAGTGGGGGTAAGGTGGATTTTCTTGGAGCTCTCAGGCATCAGGGCAGGCTGCATGGAGGAAGTGGCATTTAAACAGCTCTTTAAGGATGAGATTCGAGGTTGACAGAGAAAGGGATCTCAGGCTGAGGGGACAGAAAGAACATTTCCTTTCTTGTCTCTTGGCTCGGACAGCCAGGTTTTGTTTGGGTTCGTTTTTAATTTTAAGCGGGCCATTTTAATGATCTATGCCTCGAATGTCTCATTTATAAAATGAAAGCTCATGAGGTATTGAAGGAGAATGTTAAGTGATATATGGGACCGTACTGTAATAAGGTTTTCAGGACAAACAAATCCCAATCAAGGTTTTATTTTGATCAGACCATGTGGCTATGTAATTAGATAATTAGATACTGACACTAAAAACTGACATTTGTAAAGCAGTTAATAGTTCTCCAAGCGCTTTCACATCCATTATGTCATTAGGTGCTCAAATTTGCCAAGATTAAAATTTGCGGAGGCAGAATGACAGAGTGTGGCTAAGAACACATGCTCTGAAGCCAGACGCCTGGCTTTCTCGCAGCCCACTGTGTGGTCTCAGTTGGTGTGACCCTCAGTCCCGTTGACGTAAAGGGAGATGGTGGCACCTTTGTGAAGATGAGGTGAGTTAACAGATATCAGCCAGAACTTAGCGAGTACTCGGGGAAGGTCAGCTGGTATCACCGGCCCTTCTCCGTACTCATCATGTCCCTTTCATAAACACAGAGGTCTACTGAGTCCTAGTCCTGGTTTGTGGCCTACAAAATGACTTAGCAATGCCACACTGTGGGCTTCTGGCCTTTTCCACGTTATTGCAAAACTTATTGCAAAATGTTATTGTAAAACTTCATTCATAGTTCAATGAAGGTTCACTGTTTTCTGGGACCGATACTTAACTAAGGCAGACAAGAATTAGCAATTCCAGAAGTAGTCTCCTTAAACCTGTGCAAAGAGTAAGAGTGTGTCATCATGAAAACTCTCGAATTTCCAGCTCAGTTAAGAAGAAATGATATATTATAGCACATACGCTAATACGATCTTAAGTGAGTCTGAATTTTTATATAGAAAATTACCCTTCCAAGCTTTCTATCCGTTGAGGCCGACCTCTGTCCCACTGACGGTGGACAGCAAGCCTCCCCAGCCAACAAGCAGAGTCTCTAAGAAGAGGTTCATTGGAGATGTACCCCAGCCTGGGGCATGAAGATTTCTCCTGCCAACAAATTCACTTCTCTTTCGGGGAGAATTTTTCAACCTTAAAATATCGGTCTGTGTCTAGGACTTCATGCTGCTCGAATGGCAAACAGCAGCTACTCCTGGACTTGGGGATAGAAGATGAGGATTCGAGCCTCATTTTCATTTTTTCCAAGTGTGTGACACTGGCTGACCAACCACTCAGCCTCTCCATGCTTTTCTTTGCATTTCTGAGAAATCATGAAAATGACTCAAGGTGAATTTGTTTTTACAAGTTGCTATGTGGTTTCTAGTCAATTGATGATGTTGGAGACACTGAGATATTATTGAGATACTGACATTACGCAAAAGAGACATGGCTTCAGGTATCTTTCTAGGATCCCTGGCTTGTTTTATGCCCCGCGACTCTGTCATTTCCTTAGACTTTCTCCCTTCTGTCCAGCTGGAGCTGTTGTGTCTTGATCAGATCAAGGACACAGGCTGTCTTGAATTTTATCTGTTTATTGGACAATTGTTTCGTCTGTTCTTCCTGGCGCCCTTGGACTGAGTCCTATCGAGCAGACCCCTGGGCTCAGCTTTGAGGACTGTCCCATGATGAGGAAGGGCCAGAATGAGCAAAGAGATGACCGTGAGCGCCCTGGAGGCGTACTCACACAGGACGGTAACTTGCTTTCGGTGACCGGGTAACGTTTCCAAAGGCATTCCCAAAGGTCTGGTAACGTGGTGATCCACTGTTGCTCATAGTTTGGGTTTCTTCTGGAACAAGTAATTACACTAAAGACAACATTCAGTTTCCCTACGTGGAATTTGAAAGCCCAGGCTCTTCTCTCTGCAACTTAAAAAACCCTCTCCCACCATCCTCGTTCCCCAGGAGATACACTTCGTCTGTGGTCTAATATTACCTCTGGCCCAAGCCTCTAGCCAAGACTTGATGGAAAGTCAAAAGTTCCAGAGAGGGGGAAAAAACACACCATAATTTAAAGCCCAAGACTGTAAGTGCTTTCGAAACCTCTGGAAAATTTGTATTTTCTACCTCAATGCACAGTAATGTTAATAAAGGTCATCAGGAGTTAGTTACATGTAAATTTGACTTCCATTATAAAGTAATTAAGGATTATCCTATAATTTTAACCTTTTTCATATTCTCACATAGCTTTGCTCTCTAAAATTGGAATGAATAAATGCTATTCATCTGGAACATAGTGAGCAATGGAAATCATTCGAAAAGGCACACACTGTGTCGGCTGTTGTCCTGACGGTTTCGCCCTTGCCAGGTGACATGTCAGTGCTGTAACATTATGATACATTGCTCATTGTTGCCATTACCTGTGTCAGACTGCATCTAGGTCTCATGCTTGAGATGTGTGAACGAAGTAATGAGATAGAGAATCTCGGTTTGTTTTCGTTGAGTATGGATCAAATACACGACTGAGTCTGTAAAAGATGAGCCGACCTGATTATTTCATGGTGTATGTTTCAGGAGCACATAAATCACCTTTTTAATTGAAATGCCCTTGAAAAGGGACTTTAAATTGCCACCTTAAGATCCTTCATGGAAAGCATTTGTAGGTTTCTGGTGGTAATTTTATGAATCTATTCGGAATTTACAAAATTGTTGGACTTGCTAACTACAGAGGCTAGAAAGTTCATCAGAGTAAACACACAGAGTCTTCTTAAAAGAAAAATAACCAGGACCCATAGTTCTCTTGCTTTATAGATTATGTCCCACTACTGGGGCGCCTGGGTGGCTCAGTCGGTTAAGCATCTGCCTTCGGCTCAGGTCGTGATCCCAGGGGCCTGGGATGGAGCCCCACATCAGGCTCCCTGCTCGTTGGGGAGCCTGCTTCTCCCTCTCTGCCCCTCCTCACTGCTTCTGCGTGCGCATGCTCTTGCTCTTTCTTTTGCTCTCTCTCAGATAAATAAATATGCATTATTAATAAATATTTATTATTAATTAATATTTGTATTAATTATATAATACATAATCCATAATATGTAGTTATATACTATGTCAATTGTGGATTATTCATATTTATTTATCAAAAATAAATATATTTTTAAAAATATTATGTCCAACTATTTAGAAGAAGCTGAAGATTTTGCTTTCTTTGATTTCATTTTACTGGCATTTCCAAAGGTCTGTGCACTGTTGTATCTGTTTCAACTTTCACCGCCCTGGAGATGTGCTATCATAGGGGAGGGGGCATGGCCAGGGAAAGCCATTACCTCAGAGGAGAGAGAAGCAGCCAAAGGAAGTCTCAATGGGAAGCTGCCCATTGTCAAGTCCAGTGGTGACCAGGGACTTTAAAGGGCCTTTGCTCTTTCGGGAGAGCTCACTGTCCTCCACGGAGCTGTGATCTGTAGGAGGGTAGCGGCCAAGGGGAAGGTCTTTGGCCACAGTTTGTTACTGGTTCCCCAGTACCTCCCTCTTCTTCCTCCTGCTTGCAGTGTCACCCTCTGGCCCTGCCCACATCACCCCGGCTCCTCTTACTTCCACAGGCTCTCCTCTCTCTCAGCCTGGCCCCCGCCTGGGTCTCTTGACTCGGTCTCTGCACCTCGAAGTTTCCCCAGCAGCAGTGGGGACAATATGTTCCTGGCAACCACAATGGAACTTTGACTACACTCCCCATAGAGATGTCATATTTCTGGCGATTCGGCCTATAATACTATCAGTACGGATTCCACGGTTTTTTGCAAACTATTGCAGACTTCACCATCCAGTATATACTGTTTGCTTGGGACTCTATTTTCTAAATTACCAAAAAAAGGACTACAGTTGTACTTTTGTTATGCACTTCATGATGAAAGTGGGACTGGATGGGAGCATTTTTATATCCTTGCTTGACTTTTTTCCAGATTTCAAAATACCCAGTCTTACCTGTATTGGTTAATTGGCTTATTATTCAGTATCTAATGGTGAGAATGTACGTTTGCATTGCTCAGAAGCCTCACCAGGGAATTAGAGGGAAGGTGGGGGAAGTTCTTAAATGGCCATCGCTACAGGAACTGATGCTTCTTAAGGAAGATGTGCCTTATTTTAATACAAAAAAGAAAAGGCCTATTGCATGTCACGTCTGTGGTCTCATTGGAAAGAAAGCCATGTTATAGTCTTGAGAAGAAAGAAGTAAGGAACTTGAAATTTGCCCACATTGATTAGAAATGATAGTATGGTCTAAAACAGCCAGCAAGGGAGATTTAGGACGGGTTAATGATTATACAATAGTCTATGTGTGTATAATTATGCCCTTTCAAAAAAGAAGCAGCCTCACTATGGTTAAGAGAGCATGAGAAAGCTTGGGTTGCCAAGTCCTTCCCACCCAGCTCCCTCTACTTGCCCCAGACCCTTCTCCAGCCACACAGTGGGATATCGCAAGTGCATACACACTTCCTACTTCTCTGAATTCCCATAGTGAGTAGGAAATGAGATTAAAGAAATTTGCTTAAAAAGACAATGGGCAAACTTTTGTGAGGATCCCATCTAAACAGAATGGAAGAAGATACAGCATAGCCTCTTATACAAAATATAATTAAATAGTACGGCCAGGCACTGGATCTCATTTCTCCATCACTCATAATATCACTCACATTAACAGCACCAGTTTTAACACTGTATCTTCTCATTGTTCTCCTACTGTGCACTGCTGTGATGGCAAAGATAACCAGCCGTCAGATATCATGTGAAATCAGGGTGAATTCTCCATTGTTTGAAGACCTATTAATATTTTAAACAATGTCTACCCTTCAGGCACTGAGGTATTACATCACTATACAATACAATCTGCCGCCGATGGGAAGGTTTCGAGTGTTTTAGCATCCTGATAATTAAGTAGGAGATATAATTATATTAACACAATGTGAGCCAAAAGACAGACTTTGGAATTATTTCAAATGTTTCTGATATTGTGTAATCCAGAAATAACTACTGGGATTAACCAATTTGTCTCAAAAGAAATGTCTCTATGTAGGTCAGGATGAGATCATTTGAAAAAAAAAAAAAAATCTACTCTTTTTGAGAACTTTTAAACTGCCAAAAAAAAAAATCTCATTTAAGAGCGGGAGTCAAATTATATGGTCATTTTAGTTCTCAGAATTCAAAGCATAGATGGCTGGAATCGTGTGCGTGTGATAATTCTAGGCTACTCTCAATAAATAATACATGTCATTTCTGCTTCACTGAGGCTGTCACTTACTGCTCTAAATGACTTTCAATGCAGGGCCCAGCCTGCTCTCCCAGAGTGCACTTCAGCTGAATTCCAAACCTGAAGGGTCCTTCCAGTATCCGGCCAGCTACCATAGCAACCAGACCCTGGCCCTGAGTGAGACAGCCCCTTCGCAGCTCCCCGCCCGCAGCACGCAAGCCCGAGGTGCGGGCCAGACCTTCAGCCAGGTACGTGTGGGGATGGGACGTGGGCTCCTACGGAGCAGGTCGGGGAGCTGGGGTTGCTGCGAGCCGGTTGTGGTTCCCTCCGGCCTCTCTTAGGCATGCCCCGGAACTTGGAACTTAGGAGAGATGCCTTCAGGGCTGTGAGTGAAGGAAATGAATCATAAAATAAGCTGATCGAGTAACACTGAATTGTAGATCTTTTCTCGAGGAGTTTCTGTGAATCGCTCACGCTGTACCACCTTGTACCTTCCGGTCTCCGTGAATGTGTGTCTGGTTACTATTTCTGTGTCTCTGCGTGGCATAACTACCACATGCGTTATGAGTTTGTGAGGGCACCGGGAACAAAGTTTTCTCTCCTGGAAAAATAAAATAAAATAATAAGCATGACATAATTTGGGGGGGGGGGTGGCTCATCACATCAAGGACCATGGTACTAATGGTGAATCAAGTATGCAGAACTCTTCTGAAGATAACTGATAGGGGTTTAGAAGTAGTTACCCTTTGCCGAGTGGGATTTTGAGATGTGCCTGGCATTGTGCCCTCACTCCTGTGGTTTCAGAACACAGATTTATCAGGTGCCGTTGAGATCGGATCTTGGTGAAAAGAAGTAACTACGAACCCGAATATTTCTTTTTCAAGAAAGATGTAAATGTTGTTTGCATGCTAATTTGGGCATGCAGGCTGTATTGGATCGACCCACCAGAATTAATATATTGATCTGAGAGCTATGTTGTTTTTTCAGCTATTTTAAACTTACTTTAATCTCTGCATTTTTGCTCCTGGGATGAAGAACCCACAATGCTGAAGGTATCCCTTCTAAAGCTAATGAGCTTCATTTCATACTTTCTGCATTAATGCATAATACCTCTCCCAGGAACCCTTCCCCAGCCTCTCTCCCTGTCCCGGGCTCCTAGAACAACCAGACCCACCCATCTCTGTCACCAGTTTATTGTGACTAGGCATCCAAGAATCTTTCCAACTAAACGAAAAGCTATTTGAGGGCAGGGCTGTTTGGGTCCTTTATCAGCAGCCCCTGGCCCTCTCCATGGCCCCCAAGAAATGTCTGCAGACAGGTAGGCGGCGAGATGAGCTAGGAATGGCATAGCACAGTCACCGGGAGATACTTAGTTTAGGTGACATGGACACAAGTGAAGCATAAACTGAAAGGTCTCGGTGCATTTCAATTATTAAATGATCGCCTCAGCAAGGTACTAAAAACCTGAGCATCTTCTTCAAGCAACACTCTTGTCCATCCGTGGCATTCTAACTTTTACCTTCTTGTGATGCCAAGCTATAGGGTATGTGACCACAAGGGAGTGGTAAATAATACATTCCACGGAGCAGAATGGCCTGATCCCCTGTTGTGGTCCAGTGTGGACCCTGGTTCAGGCGATGCGTCTGTTTGGATGGAGAATGGAGGTATGTGAGGCTGGAGAGCGATGGTCTCTAAAGTCACTGAGGGCAGGTCACATACACAGAGGCGACCCCTGTATCTCTCCTGTTGCCCAGATCCAGGATCACTGTTCTTTAAAAGCACTGGTCCGTTCTACCTCCTTGAAAGAAATGTGAAAGGATATGTGAGGGAATACCCAGAACTGGTTCTTAATTTATTAGAAGAAAATTGTATGTACAAATATACATGCATTTATCATAAACACGAAATAGTTTTTATTGCTTCATGACAGAACACTATATGATGTTTGAAATATTGGGTATTATTAGCATAGGAAATATCGTTATATTTTCTTCAATCTAATTTTATTTTATTAAAAGATGAAATGGAAGCTGTATGATTTCATTCTGTAGGTTTATATTCTTTTTTTTAAAGATTTTTATTATTTATTTATTTGACACAGAGAGAGAGCGAGAGATCACAAGTAGGCAGAGAGGGAAGCAGGCTCCCCGCTGAGCAGAGAGCCCGATGCAGGGCTCAATCCCAGGACCCCGAGACCATGACCCGAGCCGAAGGCAGAGGCTTAAGCCACTGAGCCACCCAGGCGCCCCAAAAGCTCCCATTCTTGAAATATTTTTCTTCCCATCTATACGGAGTCTTTGACCATGATACACTGGTTTTGGTAGAACATACATGATTTTGAATTCTTTGGAAGCACACAAGTGGATCATAGCCCTTCGTTTCTCCTTATATCTGGCTATACTTCTAGGTCCAACAGACCACACTCAGAAATAAATATTTTATATTCAAATTAACCTCTGGAAGCTATGATTTGGGCTTTTACCAGTGTCCTAGAACTTCTAAGACATATAAGTAGTAAAACAATAAAGTTCTTCTTTGTTTTTTAAATCTCGAACTCACTTATTACTCATATTTGGCTTTTTTCCCCCCATAAATATCTAAGACTCTGGTAATTTGAGTGGAAAACACTGAATCAAATATTTAAAAAATCTGTATTCCCATAGCTGAGCACCATGGAAAATAGAAATGTCAATATAAAATGAAAAATCAGTTAACTTACCAACTCATCTGTGAGCATCTTTTAAGCTCATTTCATACATAGCTCTGTATGGCTGACTGTTAAAGCAAAGCTTTCTTATAAAATGAATAGCTACCATTTATTGAGCATGAAGACGTAATCTGTTTTACATGTGTCCTCTTATTCTCCACAACAGGGCCGTATTAGCTTCTACACTTTAAAGATGGGGGGACTCAGGCTCATCACATGTAGAGACTTTGTCACGTGCCATTTTAAGGCAGCAGTAGTGAAAATGGGCACGAAATCTTGACTGACTTGAAGTCTAGTGATTCTGGCTGTGTTTCATAGGTTCCCTTTTACTATTGACCATTTTAATTGGATTCGTCAGCAGCTCAAACCTATTAACAGGTCTATAAATGTGGACAAGCAATATGGTGCTTTATCTCCTCCCGTGTGGTAGGAGCTCTTCTTGGAGCTAATTCTGTTATCCGCTAATTAACACAGGAGGAAAACAGTAGAGGCTCAGAATGACAGGATGGGGCCTCACATTAAAAAGTCTGTTTTAAAGTTTAATCAGAAAGTGTAACAAAGTTGTAGAGATATCAAAGCTCTTTATTTGAAGTCATCAGAGTTAAGAGTTTGGAGACATCTATAACTGTTCACGTTCAAGGTGATAACGTAAGTTCGAGGCGAAAGTGACTGGCGTGCTCGTTTACCGTGGCAAGTGATGGGATGGAGAAGTCTGAACCTTTAAAGCAGGGGGTTGTTCCAATCCACTCGATGAACAGGATTGAGGCTGTTGGCGATTATCTAAATACTATTTATTTTACTAAGTGGTAGATGTTGGTACCGTGATTTACTGCTAGCTTTCAGTGCTGCTGGATGAAAGGCATGTTTTATTGAATACCCCATAGGCACTGTGACTTCCCAATAACGTCAGAGAATGGCTGAGCAAGTAAACCAGTATGTTTCTTATGCATCTCGCATTGTACCTTGAAAGTAGGGAGGCCACTTCCCATCATGGTAACATCTCCTTTGTTCAGATCATCTTGGGAACCCCTCTATTCCAGTGGTTTTCCTGAGCCTTGTGACACGTTCTTTTCAGTATTCGGAGTGGTGTGAAAGGTTGTTTCTTCAAGGCTGGATTAATTTTTAGAATATCTTGTAGTTAGAAAGCACCAAAAGGGCTCGGAAAGTTCAAATTATTGCCACCCGATGCCAGATCAAGTTAATAAGGTCAATAATCAATCAGCACAACAATATATTTTTTTAGTCTAAAAAATATGTGTAATTCTAAAGTAAAGCAAATGGTTTTCTGTCTGGCTCATAAATCATGTCAGAATGTAATTTCAAAGCAGTATCATGCATGTTGAAAGATTCTAGTTTCAATTAAAAATATTCTAGTTCATTCAACTTAATAAATATTTGTGGAATAATTATCACCAGGGACTACAGGAGGCCAATTGCCCTATCTTATCGGTCCGCAGGTAAAACTATGAGGCATAGAAGGTGCAATGAAATATTAATTCTTTGCTGTTACCCAAACTAAAATCCTTGAAAGTCCTTCTCCTCAGACTCTAGGTTGAGTGCATGGGGCCGAAAGACACAGAAGGTAAAACTCTTTCCATCAGACCCCAAAGCCTTTCGGGGAGGTAACATGAGACAATTTAAGGTTATGCATTCCCCACCCTGCAAGCTCCGTGCCCCAGACTCAAACAGGCTGTGCAGATCACCCCTCTTCCTCTCCGTCCTTTCCCCCTTCTCCCTCCAAGTTAACCTTGGCCTTTGTGTGACTCTTGCGAGGTCCCACAAATAAAGTCGAGCTGCTTTTCCAGGTACTTCTGTGCATCTGTGGGCTATTCTTTAATGTATCCAAGATGCTCTGTGTGCTTGTTGCATGCTGTGAGCTGTCATGGGTTCAGGATGAAGAAGTCAAGAAAAGGGACGCAGTCCCCACCTTCAAGGAACCCTAATTTTAGCAGCAGCCATGGAAACTCAGAAAACCGACCCTGGGAATAAGTAAATTACATAGCTTATCAGAAAGCGATGCTGTCTTTGAGGAGGAGATGAGGCAGAACAGGGTAAGGAGGATCCAAGGTGTGGGACAGCGTGTGGTCTGGGGGCCTTGTCCAGAGGGTAACAGCTGGGAAAGCCCTGAAGGCAGAGATAGAACCAGCGGGTGTGTGGCTGTCCTGGGGACAGTGAAGGCAGCGGCTCCCGGATGAGGTGGCCTGGCCTGTTGACAGAACTTTTTTTTTTTTTCAAGATTTATTTATTTATTTATTTATTTGACAGACAGAGATCACAAGCAGGCAGAGAGGCAGGCAGAGAGAGAGGGGAGGAAGCAGGCTCCCCGCTGAGCAGAGAGCCTGATGCGGGGCTCGATCCCAGGATCCTGGGATCATGACCTGAGCCGAAGGCAGAGGCTTTACCCTACCGAGCCACCCAGGCGCCCCAACAGAACATTTTGCGAGGAGGCCAAGGTGGCTAAAGTTGGGTGCAGGAGTTTTCGAAGGGATGGGACACCCTGTGGATTATTGTGAGGGTCTTGTCGTTTACTGGAAGAGGCACAGCACGGCCTGACGTGTGGGTTGAAACCATCATTCTGTTCTAGCGGAGGTAACACCCTAAACTTAGTTGCATCGGGGTTTCTTCCCCTCGGATGGCCTCGCTGCAGGAGCAGACACCAGACCCAGCTGATCTCCGTGTGGCAAATAACCGGCCCAGGGTTCCCCAAGTGTTCATCTGGCTCCTCCAGCCCCAGCCTTATTCTGTATCTTCCTGCCGCAGAGGCGGTGGGTTGGGAGCAGACCGAGAAGCCGGCCGTCCTCCAGGCCCTGCCTGCTTCTGCTCACATACCATTTCCTATGGGTTCTATGAAATGCCGGATACAAGACTTCAGGCATAGAGGAGTCGCTCTAGAAACGCTGGTCCCTCCCCCGTGCCCTCATACAGTAGTCTCACCAGGCACTCCTTCCCACAAGAAACCAAATATGGGAGAGATACGAAAGGGTGCACCTGTATACAGGGCACTGGCAGGAGCCTACAGATTTTAAAACCACTCTCATGTCCTTCAGCAGAATGGAAGTAAGCGTGTGCACATTTATAATCCTAGAAAAATGCCCGCTTGCTACCGGAAATGAAGAAGTTTTGCAAAATAAAACTGGACAACAGTGGAGAGCCTAGAAAAGCGGTAAACATTTTCAGAAGGAACTTTGCCATTTCTTTTTGATCTGGCCTACTTTTTGAATGTGGCATTGACTTTTATATCTTAAAAGTGCTCATTTAGACTATATCATAATTATAAATATACCATCTGCTCACTGGTGTTCATGGCGGGGCGTTCGTTGAATCTGGATCATCACTTAAATGGTGCAGTTTCGTGTCAGGTCATTGTGAAGGTCAAGGGGATGGAGAGTTCTGTGGATGGTGGCTTGGTGGACAGAGATCCATATGGTGTAAAGGAGGACCAAACCCCCCGTAAACACCTGCGCACTGGCCGTTGAATGGAAAGGGTCATACAGACAGCTGGGGTGTCCGCCCTCTGGTTTGCTTAATTATGAGCAAAGTTGTTGTTTGGTAATATTTAGGAGGAGTGAAGTCACCAGTGAACTTGGAAAACACAAAATCACAGGAACGTATTTTGTATAGAATATATACTGTACGAAGCATTCAGAGGAGAAATCAGGTCATTTTGTATAGTTTTCTTGGTATGTTTGTGGGAAATGGGCAGTTCCTTTGTTTTTAAGATAGTTTTCAGATGACCACTATTAGAAATCCTTTCTGGAGCACCTGGGTGGCTCCGTGGGTTAAAGCCTCTGCCTTCGGCTCAGGTCATGATCTCAGGGTCCTGGGATCGAGCCCCGCCCTCATCGGGCTCTCTGCTCCGCAGGGAGCCTGCTTCCTCCTCTCTCTGCCTGCCTCTCTGCCTACTTGTGATCTCTGTCTGTCAAATAAATAAATAAATAATCTTAAAAAAAAAAAAAGAAATCCTTTCTCATTACTCTGCTTTAAAATCTTCCCCCTTCATTTTCTCCTTTCAGTATAAATATCTATAATCTGGCTTCAGTAATTGAAACATCTCTCATGGCAGGGAGGGTATGTGTTTGTTGTACTAGAGCAGTTCCTCCTCTAAGCAAATATTTGGCTTCTTAAAGCAAATACTGAATGAAGCTCTTGCTGAAATAAATTTTTTGTAGTATATTTTTGCCAAGGCTTATTTGGTTTTTTAGAAAAAGTTGCCACCCAGAAATCCCTGCTTATATATTCTTTAAGATAAATTTATATAAGACATGTCTCTGTTTTTGTCTGTTTTTTTCATTGGTAGAGGCTTTTTTAGAAAGATTTATTTATTTGCAGGAGGATCTTGTGAGCAGGGGGCGGGAGGAGCAGAGGGAGAGGAAGAGAGAGAATCTCAGGGAGACTCCCCACTGAGCTGACCCCTCCCCCCCGCAGGGCTCAATCCCAGGACCCTGAGATCATGACCTGAGCCGAAATCAAGAGTCAGACACTTAACCTACGGAGCCACCCAGGCGCCCCTCCATTGGTAGAGCGTTTTAATGGCCATATGACATAGTCTTCTGAATATTTATTGATAACGACCCTAATCATACCTTTATTAAAGGGAGGGCAGAGGGTAGGAAAAACCATCTCCCGGGATGTAAAAATCCGAACCACCCGGTTTGTACTAGTGACTGGGAAACCCTGAGAAAATAGACGCACTGTTACCTCCTTCTCACTGCAGTGCAGGGCTGATAGGTTTGCAAGTGCCTCTGCTCCCTCCCTCTCTCTCTCTAATTGTGGGACCTCCGTCTGAAAAGAAAGCAGTGAGAGTGGTCTCCATTTTTATCTCAAAAAGTATAGCTCTTACGGCCCTTTTAATTGAGTTGTTCTCTTCTGAGGAAGGAATTCCTTCCAGACTCCTTGGTTTTTCAATTAAGTTGACTTTGCTCTGGGCACTACCTTCCTGTGTTAGTACAAGGTCACTGCCAGGTAAACCCTGCCCTTCTGTCTTTATCCAGCAGTGATGACTCTGGGGATAGCCTGAACTGTGAACAGAAGCTGTCTCTTTGTGTTTCATGTTAGTTTTTCCCAAAACCAGTTCTCCTCAGGGAAATTGCTGGACAAGGCTCTTGATTTTATTTGGCTATTTCCAAAATCAAACCTTTCTCACGGCGCAAGGATTTTCTACCTTGGGACTTAAAGAGTGGCATTCCTTTTAAAGTTAATTTCAAAAGAGAAGATACCAAAACTGGGGGCGCAATGATTGTAGTGTTCAAGCAAGTACATTTCATCCCAGAGGGTAAGTTCAAGGGCACAAAACTTATTTGGGAATGGAGATCCATTTTAATTGTGTTGTGTTATAGGAGCATTTCAGACAATACCTAAATGAGACTGTCCGGCATTTGGAGGTGTGATTTCTACTCATTTCCAAGTTGTCCGGGCAGAGGACTCTGTCCCCTGAGTGTGCAGACTCACTCTGGGAGAGTTCTACATGCTCTCAGATGTTTTGACCAACAGCATGTAGCCAGTATTTCTAAATCATGTTACCAGCTTGTTCTGGTTTAGAAATGTATTTCTTCAAAGATGTCATCTTTTTTTTTTTAAGATTTTATTTATTTATTTGACAGAGATTACAAGTAGGAAAGAGAGGCAGGCAGGGAGAGAGAGGAGGAAGCAGGCTCTCCGCGGAGCAGAGAGCCTGATGTGGGGCTCGATTCCAGGACCCTGGGATCATGACCTGAGCCGAAGGCAGAGGTTTAACCCACTGAGCCACCCAGGCGTCCCCAAAGATGTCATCTTAAAACCATGTCCGGTTTTTCAGTAGTTAAAAACTATTCAGGCTTCTTAACTCATCGAACAAATATTCTCCAGTCATCGCTTTTATTTCCTTAGTTGCATTCCCTCAGACAGCTGCCCACCCCCTTGCCCACCCAATCAGTGTCATCTCCCCTGCGTCACTGCTCTTCCATGACTGGCCGGACTCGCCCTGTTGCCTCCACCTTCTTTGGAAATGTGCTTTCTGGCTTTGCCTCTCATGGCATTGTTTTTGCCCAGGACCTCCTTAGCCTCCACAACCAGGAATCTCTGCGCCAGGAATTACTAGGCTCACCAGTCTGATGGTAATCCCAGCAAAATGAAAACGATGAGACAGCTGGTGGGGAACAGAGAGCTGACCCCACGTCATCAGGCTCCCTCGGGGAAGCCTTGGAACAGGGTGTCCCGTTGCCCATTCCTGACAGCGTGGGCCTGGCTGCCCGGCATTCTGGGCAAATATTCCTCCTGACCCAGAGTTAGGGGCCTCGCTGACAATTCCGGGAAACTTGGCAGGTCTAAATGCATCTTCACTAGGGCTGCCCATAAATCATGGACTTGCTTTATAAAATGTGGTGCTTACCACGGTGATACGGTTACTCATGATCTGAAGTCAAGGTTCCCGAGACAGCCTGAGCTGTCAAGTCTTGTTAACTGGCTGCAGCACAGCAAGCCTTTGTTGTTGTGTTTTTTGTTTTGTTTTCTTGTTTTTTGTGGGTTGGTTTTGTTTGTTGTTGTTTTTGTGTTTGTTTGTTTGTTTGTTTTTGTCACTGACAGGTCTCCAAAGAATGAACATTAAGTTTCTGAGTTTGGGGAATTTTTTTGCCCCATGTCACTTCATGCCCATCCCTGGACAGAAGATAAAATGTGAAGAGATCAGGAAGCAACTGTGCTCGGTGTTGCGGCCAATGCCATGTTCTGGTCCAAGACCGCCAAATTTTTAGGGGCTCAGACTTCCAGAAAAGAACAATGTCATAATTGTAGGCCTGGAATTATTCTGTACAAATTATGACACATCACAACTGTAGTATGTTCTAGATCTGCCCCAACTGAAACTTATATGTAAAATCTTAGGCAAATGAAATATCTAATTTATAAGAGCTTTGATAAGTTATATGTATTGTTCATGTCTCCTTTTTTAAAAAAGGTTTTTATTTATTTGACAGAGAGAGACAGTGAGTGGGAGCACAAGCAGGGGGAATGGGAGAGGCAGAAACAGGCTTCCCGCTGAGCAGGGAGCCCAATGTGGGGCTGGATCCCAGGACCCTGGAATTATGACCTGAGTGGAAGGCAAGTACTTAACGACTGAGCCACCCAGGTGCTCCGTTCATGTCTCATTTTTTTTTAAGCCCTACATTTTTTTTTTTTACTTGAGATATAATATACATAAAGTATCCATTGGAACTAGAATGTTTCTTTTTTCTCTTGATGAATTTCCACAATGAGAAGTAAGGAAGGAAAGACATTTAGTGTACACCAAAGTCAGCCTATTGGAAATCATTTAATCAAAGTGTTTACTTGACAATGTTCTACTTCCTTGTTAATTTCACATAGGTGAGTGTCCCATTTTGGAGGGGTTAGGAAAAACAAAGTAACCCTTTGTTTTGGTCTGTTCCAAAGAGCTGAGAATGAAAACACCAACAGAAATTGTCCTTCTCAAAAGACAGGAGTATTAGGGGGTGATCTGCTCCAAGTACGTAGGAGTTTTTATATTAAGGATCCCATCATAAAAAGATTATTTCAGTTATTATTGCATTTCCAGACATCATTAGGGAAGAAGGTATAATAGTAATTAGTTTTTTGTTGATGTTGTTGTTTTGGGTTTGTTTTTTTTTTAAGAGAAGTTTTGGAACTCTACCTTTAAAATTAGATTTACAGGGGCGCCTGGGTGGCTCAGTGGGTTAAAGCCTCTGCTTTCGGCTCAGGTCATGATCCCAGGGTCTGGGATCGAGCCCCGCATCGGGCTCTCTGCACCGCGGGGAGCCTGCTTCCTCCTCTCTCTCCCTGCCTGCCTCTCTGCCTGCTTGTGATCTCTGTCCGTCAAATAAATAAATAAAATCTTTAAAAAAATTAGATTTACAGTTTTACAGTGTTAACATACTTTTAAGGTAGAATTGAACTTCTATACAGTAAAGTGGGTGACATTTTATGCATGTTAAAATCTGTTTATATTATTTTTAACCCAATGACCTAGGTAGTAAAAAACCTAGGACTGAGGCATGGACTTTATATCCTTAACTAGCTAAAAGTTGCTAAGTAAAATTATATAATGGAACAAAACATAACCACAAGAGTGGAAACAAGCTCCCAAAAGACTACTGCTTTTGTCCAACTGATGTGGTAATAATAGAATTCTCTTTGTAATCAAAGAATAGTCCCTGGGCCTTTATGACTCCATCCGAAGGGACCCAAACATCCGTGGGTTATTTATTATAAACAGCAAAGGAGTTTATATCATAGTCCAGTAAGGTGGCCCAGCAGCTATTTCCCTATTGAAGTTCAAATTAATTAAAATATGTGTTAAAGTCCAGTGGCATTTTAAGTACCCAATAGGGTCCTGTGTCTTCTGGCTACCATACTGGGCAGTGCAGATACAAAACACTTCTAACGGGAACAATACCAATCTTAAAGAGCTTGTAAAAACTTTTGTTTCTTGTGTTTTAATTTTTTTCATGTAAAAAATGGCAAAATGTCACCAAGATCCTACAATATTTAAAAGATTTCTGAACTGGCTGCTAGAGCCTGTCAAAATACCGGGAGCTGATATGGCAGTTCTCAAAACTTCCACGGCGTTGGGAGCTATTAAGGACTCTTTGGAGACAATAATATTTAGCATTTGGCGCTCCTGAGGCTAGGTGTTCCAACAGACTGAAAGGGAAATTAAATGTGTGCCAAGGGTGTTCAGCGTTTTCCTAGGACCCGCATCATTCTAATGTTTAAATCCTAGAGTTCTACATAGCATTGCTTTAATGTATATTATATATACTTTAGCATAGTTTAGTATTTGTATACTAATACAAATACTAATAGGTGTACTAATAGGTGTACTTTAGTATTTGTTGTATTAGAAATCATGCAACTTGCAATGGCATCATTAATGTCACATAGGGTTATTATGAATGGTACATTTCCAAGACATAACACAAAGTATTTGTCCCGTTATAAGCAGGAACTCTCCTTAGAGCCTCTGGGATTCTCTCTCCTCCTTCTGCTCCTGTGGGAAAGGTTTAGAGAAACTTCCTATCGTAGGCTTTTCTGCTACTTGTCAGCTGGGTTTTGCACAGCGGAATGTAGCTCAGGCCTCAGGGAAGCTTCAGGAAAAAAGTGAAGGAAGAAGGTTCCTGTCGCTGCTCTGGTGGTTCTTTGTCACCCACATCCGACTCCCTGGGGAGGCTGTTAGAAACTCGGGCTCTCAGGCTCGCTCCAGACCCCTGCATCAGAGCTAGATCTTCTAGATCGGGGGCTTTAAACTAGCAACCACCTTCAGAATTGTTAAAACAACCCCTGGGCCCCTGTCCCAGAACCTCCGATTCAGTTAGGGTGGGCTGGTGCTGACTTCGGCAGGGACCACACTCAGAAAACCAGTGCTGGGGGAGAACTTGTTCATCTCTGTGGTTGCACATCCGAATCACCTGGAGAGCTTCCTAAAAGCCTGCTGCTGAGTCCCACCTCCAGAGATGGTATAAATGGCTAGGGTATAGTCTGGATACTGAGATTTTTTTTAAAAAGCTCCCCACTCATGATAATACACGGTCAGGTTCGAGAAGCCCAGCCTGTGCATTTCATGCTTGGAACTTCTACTGGGATGGAAGCAGCATTGGAAGTAAGCAGCTCCCTTCTGACTCTGGCAGATGCCGGAAGATATCTCAGGGCTCAGGAGGAGCTCACGGGTTCTATCAAGCTTCTCCACCCATATTATCCTCACATAAACCCAGCCCCATTGCCAAAGACTTGGGACCGGCCTTATTAACTATTCCTTTATTCTGCAAATATCCATGGTACCTCGACCATGAATCAGGCCTTACTGTACACAGTATCTGGAGACACCTTAGTGAACAAAGCTTTGACGTTTCCCTTTTACTTTCACTCCTAATGTTAAATTCAAACTAATTGCTTCAGTGGTGTTAAAGAGAAACTAGAGCTGGACAGTAAAGTGGTGAACACAGATTTTATTCAGGGAAAAAAAAATTCCCTAGTAGAAGAAAAGAGACCTCGGTAGTGAACTAGGCTCGATCCTTACTTCAACAAGGAAAAGTGGGATTTGTGGCCAAGAGGCAGGGTGGAGTCAATGGGGAGAAAATTGCTAAGAGGAAACATCTGGGCTCTGATTAAATCTATGTCACAGGATTCTTGCTGAGAAGGCACCTGATGGTTGGGGCGGGTGGAGAGGGCATGAGGAACCAGGTGGGACCTGCAGGGTGATCCCCCAGCCGAGCACCGGGGCCTCTGGGTAAACTGACTCAGCGGGATTCTTGCTAAAACCACATAACTCAGAGATGAGCACAGAAACTCCCCAAAACAGGGGCAAACTGAGTAGAGAGTTCAAAGGAGCATGACTAGAGGAAATCTTTGTCAGTGGACAAAGATATACACAAATAGGGAGAATACACATGTCGCATATAATGCATACACATGCACGCACACAGTCTTTCGACACTCTATCTCCTCTTATCCCACTGCCCTTAATAAAGGATTTTTATTTTGCTCGACTAACTCCCTTGGATCTTCCCATGAACCAGACATCCAGATAACATTTGAAATGCGCTGTGTGTGCTGATGGCGGTCCCCAGGCTGTTCATTTGCCAATGGTCATTTTAAAACGGGTGGAGAGGCAGCACTGAAACTTTTAATGGACGGCATCCGTTGAGTCTCTCTCCCCCTTCCTGCCACCTTACCCACTGCCTCCTTCCCACTCCGTTCCCACCCGTAATTTTGAAACCTTCCTTCCCAGTTTCTCTCAGAGCCCAGCCCTACCCGCTTTTCACACCAGCCTGCTCTCAAAAACCTTTCTGCTCCTCCGGGAAAGCCTGGAAGATCCCAGACCTCCTGCCCAGGAATGGCTGACAATGCAGTGTTTTCATTCGGATGCAAATTTGTCTCTGGACAAGATTCAAGGAAAGTGCTTTCCCCTCCAGCCATCTCTCCAGTCCACCCCAGCCCTTCTTGTCTTTTGTGTTCTTGTAAATAAATGAGAGGCAACTGGCTTTCAATTTGAAGACACAGCTGCAGGGGGCTCTTAAAAGCCAGCTAGAGAGAGAGAGAGAGATGCCGAAAGATTTGTAGCCCACCGTTAAAATCTAGAAAAGGGAGGCTTTTTTGGTCTTTCATTTGCAATTGCTCTGATTCCTCTGGAAATGCTTTATTTTTTTTTTAATAATTTAAGACCAAGGGTATTTATTTTGACTTGGTATTTCCCCCTCCTTTTAACCTTTCTGGTCCAAAAAGAAGAATCACCACGACAATAGCAACAGAATAAACTCTGAGAAGTAGGTTATTCTTGATGTTCTCCAGATAAGTATGCAACTTAGCCCATTTTGGAGGTAGACACTGTACCCAGTGACATGACCGTGGGGGTAGGGACGGGGGATTAGTGCCTCGAAGTCTCATCAGAACGAACGGATCCTGATCGCCTTCAAGCAGATCCCCATGGCCCTAGGGGTGGCCTTTTAAAACCCTGAGGTGCCTAATGCGATGCCTCTGCTATTCCAGAAGCGCCTTAGCTGTGTGAGCAGAACACTGTCCCGCTCCCAGACGTGATTCCCGCCCCGCTGTCGGCCGGCCCGAGCCCGCCAGTGGTCCCTCCTGGCGGAAGACACCGGGCGCGAGAAGGTCGCGGGGCCGCCTGCGTCCCGGTCCCGCGCGCGGGGCCGCCGAGCGCCCGAGGTGCCCTCCCTCGCCGGGGGGCCGGGCCGCGCGCGGAAAGGTGGCGGGGGGCGGGGGGGAGGAGGAGGGGGGCTTTGCTTCCCGCTGGCTGAGCGCGCGTGTCCTCTCCTCTCCCGCGCACAGGGCACCACGAGCCGCGCGGCGCACCTGGCGGGGCCGGAGCCCGCGCCGCCGCCGCCGCCGCCGCCGCGGGAGCCGTTCGCGCCCAGCCTGGGCAGCGCCTTCCACCTGCCCGACGCGCCGCCCGCCGCCGCCGCCGCCGCGCTCTACTACTCCAGCTCCACGCTGCCCGCGCCGCCGCGCGGGGGCTCCCCGCTGGCCGCGCCGCAGGGCGGCTCGCCCACCAAGCTGCAGCGCGGCGGCTCGGCCCCCGAGGGCGCCGCCTACGCCGCGCCGCGCGGCTCCTCGCCCAAGCAGTCGCCCAGCCGCCTGGCCAAGTCCTACAGCACCAGCTCGCCCATCAACATCGTCGTGTCCTCGGCCGGCCTGTCCCCGATCCGCGTGACCTCGCCCCCCACCGTGCAGTCCACCATCTCCTCCTCGCCCATCCACCAGCTGAGCTCCACCATCGGCACGTACGCCACCCTGTCGCCCACCAAGCGCCTGGTCCACGCGTCCGAGCAGTACGGCAAGCACTCGCAGGAGCTGTATGCCACGGCCACTCTCCAGAGGCCGGGCAGCCTGGCAGGTAACCGGCTCGCGGGGCACTTTCCGCGGCTTCGCCCGCGGGGGCGGTGGGGAGGAGGCGGGAGGGGACGCGCCCCGGACGCTCCGCGTGGGAGCGTGCGGGACGGAGCGGACCAGCGGCCTGGAGCCGCCCTCGAGCTGGGCGTGTCTGCGGGCCGGGGTGCCGCATCCGCAGGCCGTGGGGAGAGCCGGGCGGCCCTAGGCTGTTAGTGTCTAGACTAAAATAATGCCCGTTACTTCTTTGGCTAACATCTCTCCACCTCTCAGTGTCTCTCTCGCCCCAATCCGAAGTCTAAGACATCCATAAAATTAAGTTTAACAAAGACCCACGCAGACCTGTTGATGATATCCAGAAGAAGAGCAAAGCAAATAAAAATTGCAGAATCTCTGTGATCACCTGTAGTTACCCACATGTCATTGTAGAAAAATGAGTTTTCCCAAAGCAGCCATTCAATTTACATAGATTTGCAGAGTAGTGAAAAAGTAACCAACGGTTAATTGCCTTGAATTGGTACTACTTTGTTATGGCTCTAATTTCTTAAAAAATTTTTTTTTAATATTCTGTCTAAATTTAGTTACTGGGAGAAGCAGAGGACTCCCCATACTCGTTGCATTTACACAGTTTTTAAGAGGGGTAAAGTAACCATAAGGAAGTCCTTGAACTTGTTACCTGCTTACTATAGGGGCGAAGGGGTTGCGCTGGACTGCGTTTGTGATAAGAAACCTGCTTTTCTCTGCCAGTTGGGAAGAGGTGACATTTCTGTGGTCCTTATGCCCATCAAACACCAGGCTGAGCTGGGGATTCTCTGCTGGTATCACCATCTGCTCGGCTCAAGCCAGCCACTGTGATTGAAAGACTAATGTTTTGTCTCCTAAAGCACCTGACAACGAACTGGGATTTATTGTTGATTTTTTTTCCTCTTATGAAAGTATTTGGTAATTGTGTCACTCTAGTAACAGATGCTGTGCTCATATGTTTCCTTTCTTGACATAAATAGATGACTGAAGATAAATAGGATTAAAAAAAAAAAGGAACTTGTTGCATACAAGAGGCAGGTGTCCAAAGGCTGCTGTAATTCAGCACAGTAATTGCCAGTGTGGACCGGCCTGTTGTAACAGGATGCAGGCTGGAATTCCACTGCCGCCAAATTAAGCTAGCTGTGTTTTACTGAAATGGAAATATTCTCTCTCAGACTCTTTAAGAGAGTTTTAGAGGTAGCTGATCATTAATGCCGATCCAGCGGCTGTACCAAAGTTAAGGACTGGGGATTAGCAGTCTGGATGGCTGAGGTGGCTAGGAGACACTCAGGGAAACTTTCCAAACTGTAAGTTTGGAAGCACTGTTTTATATACTTGTAAAATAAGTTACTAGATCAGGCAAGGAGTGGGGAGCCAACCGCAGAGCTTGTAGGGGACTGAAACTGCCCCCCTTGCCCTTCTCAGTGGCCACAGGGGGCAGATCCTGAGCCCCAGAGGGCCCTGTGGCTTGCCAACAGCCATTTCATTTCCTGTGCAAACCTGGGGAAAGAAACCAAGAGTTTAGCTTCCAGCTCTTTCTCCTGCTGATTATATG
This sequence comes from Mellivora capensis, assembly GCA_004024625.1. Taxonomy (NCBI): domain Eukaryota; kingdom Metazoa; phylum Chordata; class Mammalia; order Carnivora; family Mustelidae; genus Mellivora; species Mellivora capensis. Next base: position 76,361 of record PISX010004178.1, on the reverse strand, counting down.
TCCTAACCATGCTCTTGCTCCACTCAATTGTCTTTGTGAAAATACGGAGTATGGGTCTGTTGGAGAGTTTGGGGAGTGTGAATGGGGCAGAAGGAAAGCCTCACTGCTCTTTACATCACTGAATTTAGGAAGAGGTTTTAAAAGTAAATATGTGGTGAAAATCGCTTATCCTCTGTAAAATCTTGAATGAATGTTTGAGAGTTTGATGTCGGGATGTGTGTGTTTGGGGATGGGGAGGTGCTGGCCAGAGAGAGGAGCACTTCCCCTGAGCTCCCCACAATTCCTTGTGCCTCCTCTTGTCCCTGCGCCTTCAGTTGTTCCTCGGATTTTCTTTTTTTTCTTTTTTTTTTTTTTAAGATTTTATTTATTTATTTGCGAGAGAATGAGTGAGAGAGAGCATGAGAGAGGAGAAGGTCAGAGGGAGAAGCAGACTCCCCAAGGAGCTGGGAGCCCAATGCGGGACTCGATCCTGGAAGTCCGGGATCATGACCTGAGCCAAAGGCAGTCGCTCAACCACCTGAGCCACCCAGGCGCCCCTGTTCCTCGGATTTTCTGACCATATTTCATCATGCTACCTGGTGGGGAAAAAAAAAATCAACGTGCCATGGAGGATTCTTAATTTTAGAGCTACAATGAATGCTTTAGTGTTTGAGTTATTTGTTCCAAATGCATGCTTTTAAATATGCATTTAAAGGTTTTTCTCATGCAAATTGCTGCTGATGGTTTCTGAGTTTAAAATTACTCTATAACTCCGCATAAATTCTTGAGTGGCAGTCCTATTGCCCCTTTAGAAATTAGAAAATGATGGCCCAGGAAAGGTATGGGGACAGACTCTAACATTTGCAAGAAATCAGGAATAGTGGAGCTTGGGGACCCCACCCCTAATCTGCGTGCCTGATACCATTCCAGGCATCGGAAAGGTTGGGGCCACCTGGTTTGCTAATTGAAAGCACAATTGAAGTCAAGGCTGAAAAATAGCTTTTGCATGTTCGGGGTTGTGATTTTGGAGATTGGTCACTGATAACTACGAAGAACAAATATGGGCTAGAAAGTGACTTTCACTATTGAATGAGTTCATTCATTTAATAATAATTCAGCACCTCTTACGTTCCGGCACTGATGTAGACCCTGGGGATACAGCAGTGACCAATACCAGCCCAGCTGCTTGGCCTCATTTCAAATGGAGAAGACAGAAAATCAGCAAGATGAGTAGTTTTGGTAGAGCGGCCAGGGAACGCTGTAATGAGAAGGTGACTTTTGAGTCCGTCATGAAGGAAGTGAGAGAGCTGACCATATATTGGGGGACCCACATGCTGAACAGAAGGACTAGCAAGTTCAAAGGCTGGTAAAGGTGGATAACGTGTGATATGTTTGCAGAACAGCGGAGTCCAGTGGGGATGGATCCGAGAGAAGGAGGGCAAAGAAGTGACATGAGGTCGGCCAACCGAGAAGCCAGGTGGGAGAGAGAAGGAGAGCCTTGGAAGTCTTGTTGAGGACTTGAGGTGGCCGGCTGTGCCGAGTCCGTGGGAGCCATTGAGGACTTGAGCAGCGTAGTGACACAAGCTGACTTCATTTCTAACAGCGTCTCTCAGGCTGCTGTGTGGAGAATCCATTATAAGGGATCAAGAGCAGAAGCCAGATGACCAGTGGCGGGGCCGGGGGGAGGAGTGTTATGGCAGTAAATGTAAGCAAGAGAGGATTATGACTTGGGTCAGGATGGTACCAAGGGAGGTTATAAAAAGTAGTATTCGGGCTGCATATACACGGTAGAGCTGACCAGATTGTCTCACAGGCTAGACTGTCTCACAGACCCAACACCCAGAACAGAGTCCCTGTGGGCTGAGGTGGGGCCCGCTACAGAGGATCTAGTTGGATTAGAGGCAGTGCTAGTAAGTATGAAGACCTTGGTTTTGAACATGGGCTGTCTGTCCAACAGACTCAAAATACACGTGAACTTAGACAATTGGAGTTATAGGTCAGAGTTCAGGGGAGAAGCCCAGGCTAGAAACTGAAACAAGGGAGCCATAAGCATGTGGATGGTATTGAAGACCATGAAGCTAGAGGAGTTCATCTAGGGACAAAGTGTAGAGAGAAGAGGTCCATGGACCAAACTGATTGGTCCCACAGATGCAAAGGTCTGGGAGTTGAGAAGGAGGCAGCAAAAGTAAGAGATGAGCTGAAGTGTAGGTCAGTGTCATTTCTGAGAAGCCAAGAGAAGAGTGTCTCAGGGCAGAAGATCAGGATACTATGTCGAGTGCAATTAAAAAGTCAAGGCAATGGAAGACTGTTCAGTGACTTTGAGGAAGAATTTCAGTGAAGGATGGTGGGGGAATCCTCCTGAAGGCAGGGGTGGGGCGGGGCTAGTCCACGAAACAGGGGGAAGAGAAAAACTGGAGACTAAAAAATTGTGCATACTCTTTCCAAGCAGTTTTTATTGCTTAGCTACAATCGTCTCCAGAGATTCAAGGTTCTATCTGAGGATTTCACACCATCAGTCGTAGGGGCACTTGGTAAAGAACATTCCCCGCCATTTTCCACTAGATCTTCCCAGGGGCCAAACTTTATAAAGTGTGGGCAGAAATCTGGGAGTTCCAGCTCTTGGAAAACACCAAACTCAGATTAATCCTAGAAAAGTGTGATTTCTCAGCTGTTAGGCCATCAGGATGTGAAGACGTCTTAAAATGTTTTCTTTCTACCTCCTCCTCTTCCTCTTTGGTATGTCTTTTCATCATACAATGGTGCTCGAGTGGAAACCTCGCTCTGCCTTGTCCAGAGTGTGCATAACACACCTTCTTGAAGTTGTTCTCCCATCTGGGGATCATAGTAGTATCTATTTGTCTAATTTAGATCTAAATAAGGTAACTTGTAGAAGGTACTAGCACATTACCAGCCGAGGTAAAAGTCAATTCATTTCATTTAATAATACCGCCATACTAATTTGGATGTGTACGGAAGAAGTCCTTCATTTGTGCTTCAGACACAAAGATCTTTTGAGTCTGAAAATGTATCCATGTCTGTGTTGGACAGACAGAGATGGGTGAGAGATCATCTTTGCCCTAAGAGACCTGGTTTCAGAACAGATACATGAATGGACAATCTTACCCCCCGAGCTGGGATCTGGTAGGTGTGGGCTCTGGGGGAACCTCCTCCTGGGACATCTTACAGTGGTGTCAGATGTGGGCCGTGGACGCCTCCTTGATGTGGTAGCTCCAGAGCTGAGTGGTGTAGAAGGAATGAGTGCGGAATGGTAGCTGGAACCAAGTCCAAGAGTAGAGAAAGTGGGGAGGTAGGCGTGGGGAGAGAGATGGGTAGAGAGTGCCAGCAGATCAGGGTTTCCTGTGCCAGAAATGGATGGTAGAGGTCATGGGGGAAAGGGTGTGTGTGTGGAGGAGGAAGAGTAGAGAGTAGAGAAGATGAGTAGAGTAGTAAAAGGCGTGTAATTTCGTCCCTCCCTCAGACAGCTGACATGATCCTGTTTGCACATCAAAAATTCCATTCCAGGAACTGAGTGGAGGGTAGATTTACAAGAAGCAGGCAGGGAAACACTTGGGAAGATTAGAGCAGCCCATCCCTGCTCCTGGGGCTAGTTGTAGAAACTCCTCCAGCCCCCCACCCCCCACCCCCTCCACACACCTGTTTTGCAATGTGGCTGTTCAACAATCATGACTTATAACTGGTAGAGGAAGAAAGCTAAATGAACGGCATAACTAGTTCTTACATTTCTCCCTTGACAGATAGGTTGCTTAATTTTTTTTTCTTTTTGAGAGTTTAAGAATTAAATTTATTCCCTTTGTGCAAGATGAATAAGAGTATGTTTTTAAAAACCCCATACTGCCGTATAAGGCCTTTGCTACATGCCAGGCATTGTGTCGGACACTTTGCAAACTCTATCTCATGTGGTTTCCAACAACTTGGGAAGGTGTGATTTTTGCTGCATCCTGCAGATTTGGAAACTGAGGCTTTTCCATGAGAAATTCCTTGCCTGGAGTTACTTGGCTTCGAAGTGAGGGGGATGTGATTTGAACCTAGATCACTTTGAGTCCAGCTTCTCTAAACTCTTAAACGTGCATGATACAGGGGTAGAGGCAGTATATTTTTTTGTTATCAAAGAGAAACACCAAGAATATTGAAATACAGTGCCAGTTTTTAACTTATTTAAGTAACTAGCGATTTTGAAGGAAGCAAAAAATATCTCAACAATGTGTCAATATCCTGTTCAATATGACTTTACCAGTACCTGTTTTTTTGTTCTCTTTTGTAAAGGAAACAGCATGAGCCTTTCATTTTCTGCTTTAGAGTAAAATTAATCCTATTAGAAGGAGAAACCTGAGTTGTAAATACGTATTCAAGTTAAGTCAAACCTCAGACGCTTATTTTCAGGCAAAAAATGAAATGAATTAAAGGCAAATTCTTAACCAATGATTACAGTCAAAATTGGCTTCATAGGGACAAGAGTTTGGTCAAGGCATGTCCTTCTCTGACCTCTGCCAAGTGGACTTAAAGTGAGTATTTAGAGTATCACATACTAGGTAGAGATCCCAAATGCCGCATATTTGGTGATTTCTGCTCCATTCTTGGGCTTGTTAAGGATGCCGGGTGCACCCATTGTAAGAAAGGGAGAAGCCCCACCCAATTCCATGTAAAAGCTTTGCAGGCTCCGCTGTCGGGTTTCAGAGGAAACTGGAATTCTACCCAAATAATGAGCAAGTTTGTTTAACACACAACCCTGGGGGCGTGGGCCGAATGCAACAGCGTCTGGCTGCCACTGCTCCTTCCAGTCGCCTTTCCCGGAGGTGATCTTTCCCTGCCAGAGGACAGACACTCCAGCAGTTTTCGTGAGCTTTCTGCTCACCTTTAAGTAAAACAAAAGTTTCTAGTTTAGATTGACTAATTTGAATGTGATCAGCCTGTGATACAAGTCAACACTTTAATCTTCTTTCAAGGGCGGCAAAGGCTAATTTTCAACCAGCACTCCTGCGGGGGGGCAGTTGGAAATAGACCTCGCTGGGGTCTCCTCCCCAGCCTCAGAAGTTCCAGGGCATTCCCTGCTGGCCATGCCCCTCGGGCCCAGCTGCTTCCTCAGAAGTGCTGGCTCTCCCAGCTCAGTCCCAGTCCGGGCTGTGTTCTAAACGAGCACATAATACAGTCTCTCTCCTGCCTCCCAAGGATCCTCCCCTGCCTCTGCCAACAAAGTGATTGTTCTGTGAGTGTTCCGTGAGCTGTTTGGCCTTTAGAGTTCTGGAACCTGCTTTTACAAGCAGGGAACTCACACCCCAGAGGTCTCGTGGAAGCCCACTGTCTCCACGCTTTCCCTCGACAGCACGGAGACGAAAATGTCTTCAGCAAATGTCCTCTGTACTGTGGGCCCCAGCCTCTACCTTCCTAGAGCTCAGGATGGACAGAAATGGTGATCAGACATTCTTCATAAAGTCACTCTTGTTTTGGCGTCTGATTTCCATCCTCTCTACGTCCACGTCAAACTGGCAGCAAGGGAGACTGTCATTTTAGCATCCCATTATAATAAGTTAGTGGCTGGACCTGGAACTAAGTGTTTGGGATGCTAGGTGGCCCAGAAGGCCTACCTGATGTCTTTTTTGTCGATCCGCAGAAACTAATCCCTTCCCTTCCCTTCCTACCACATGGCAGCCTTGCTAGTTAAAGTGGGGCAAACAGGTCTTTTCTGTACCTTTGTAGGAAAGCGACAACATTATGTAGAATTCTACCAAAGCCTTTCCAGTATCACTGACACTTATATGACTTTGATCCTGCTTTAATTTAACTAGGAAAATATAAATTAAAAAATGAGACTGAGTCTTGGACAGTAGTTCAGGATGGCACACTCTGTCCATGCATTGGGCTCCCCTCTGTCCAGACCCTCCGGAAAAAAAAAAGTACAAAATTACAACAGGTAAGCCCTAAGAGAAACAAAAACACAGAGGCCAGCAGGCCATAAATTTCTAGAAAGCAAAATAGATAGGAGTGATGAGCAATTAAAACAGAATTTTCTCCCAAGAATCAGTTCTGTCATCATGGCGGTCTTCCGTGAGTTCTTAGGCTCAGTTGTCAGAGTTGAGCTGGGGTCTAGGGAGAGACATAGGGCTAAAGATGGCGGGATTCACTGGAAGTCGGTGCTTGACCTAACTTTAAGTCAGCTTCTTTCTCCCTCTCACATACCCTCTCTGCTGCCAAGATGGCGACCCTGCAGCCAGTGCTTACTCCAAGGGGAAGAGCAGGAGGGGTCTCCTGAGGAAACTGCACAATCTGAGAAAGCTGGATTCTGGCTTGGCTGCAGGTGGTCTAGACGAAGTTTGTGTGACACAGGCACGTGGGCGGTGTGCTGGAACAAGCCTGGGCTGCCCTTCACCCTCTCATCCTCAAGGAAGGATGCCAAACCATATGCCCCACCGTCCCCGACATAAATTCTTACTCAGGGTTATTTAGTGGGGAATACTTCCATTTATGTTGTAGTAGGAGAAACAATGGTTTTTCTTTCTCAAATATGATAAATTAGTAGGGATTACTGAGGAGTTGGGGAGAATTAGTGACATGAAAAAAAAATAGGAAAATGAACCATCTCTCAGAATAAACACATAATTTACAGAATAAAGGAGATTAAAGGAAACAAGGAAAAACTTTAGAATCAGTACTGAGAAGGATTTAAGAAGATTTTGTGTTTGTTAAATAAGAACTGGCTGATACATGAGAGGATCAAAGAAAAAAACCTTTATAGGCTGTAAACATATCGCTTCCCAAATAAAACATTTGATAGAATGAGTGGGAAGTAGTCAAGGAAATCGAGTCCTCAGAAGGTAGCCATATAGGGAAGGAGACAGAAGCTCTGAGAGTAATACAATGATAATGCACACAAGACACAGCCAAGAAATCTAACACTGGAGCCCCAGAAAGAGAATGGAGGGAAGCAAGCTACCAAAGAAGTAACATGGCCACCGTTCCTCAGGGCTGAGGGACCTGTACCTTCAGAGGAAATGCTCCCGTGCTCAGAATAGGACATTTCCCCATTCCGCACCATGAAATTCCAAAGCCCCAGCATAAACACCCTAAGGCCGTTGGAGATAAATAAAACAGACGCCTCCAGATGTGCAGGAGCAGCGCTGGTGGAGGGGGAGGGGTAAAGAACAACCAGGTGATGCCCTCAAAGTTCTGGGAGGAAGTTATTTTTAACCTGAAATACCTAGATTTACCCATCTAAATTATCCATCTGAAGGCAGAATCAAATATTTTCAGTCTTGTCAGTACTGATAAAATGGATTTCCTATGCCCCTTTCCTAGAAAGTTGCAGCACTCGGTGGATGTGTCCCAGGTGAATAAGGGCACAAAACAGGAGGAGAGCACGGTGCCCAGGAAACAGTGCATGCTGACCAGCAGGATGGTGCAGAGAAGTGTCGGGGGTAGGGGGCAGGAGGGGACATAGCTGGGCAGTAAGCTAGCAAACAAGGAAAGGTAGGACCCGCCACATACATGTTGACAGTTGTGAATGTTGGCCCAAGTCCCAAAGAGTCTGGGTAATTTTAATATCTGAGGGCTGAACAAGTGAAAGAATGAGGAAGAACAATGAGTGTAGTTGCAGATGAGGAAAGAATTGTTCTTGCATTGCTTTGGGTTCTACAAATCCAGAAGGCAATGGTTAAGAGCATGGTTGAGGCCAGGCAGACGTGGGTGTGTCCATTACTAGTTGGTTCCCTCAGTTACCTTAGATGATTGAGTTCAATTCAGCAAGTCTTCCTGAGCGCCTGTTTTATGCTGAGTGTTCTTCTACACGCCTGTAAATAGAGGCCAAAGGCCCTGTCCTCTTGGAGGTATGGTCTGCTGTGAGTAGGATATCCTGTAGTATGAAGAGTCATGGGGAAAAAGAGTAGGGATGTCAGAGGGTGGGGCAGGTGGGAAGCTCTCCATGATATGGTGTCTTTTGAGCAAACCCTTGAAACAATGAGGTAGGAAGAGATGTGCATATCTGGGGAGGACTGGCCCAGGCAGCGGGAAAAGCTAGTGCAAAGGTCCTGAGGTAAAATCATGCTTGGCCTATTTGGGGAACAAAATGGGCCTTCTCTGAGACTGTATCCTTCAATGGGGATAATAGTACTGTGACAATTACACAAGACATTACAAGGATCATATAAGATGGAGCACTTCCTACCAGTTGTTCATTAGCACGCCCACATTAAAGGATTCAGTGAACTTTAACTATTGTTACTGTGTAGAACTATGGCACCAGCCAAGCTCTACTGGAATGTCAGATGTAAATAAGATGGAAGTGATCATTCCAGGGGTCTTTTTGGACTGGAAGGAGGGTGGGAGTGCCATTAGTTCCAAAGTAGCTTATAACGCTATGTCATTGTGGTACGAGCTGGCGGGGAGGCCCAAGGGCTGGAGCATCCCAAAAGGCGCATCCTGATGGGGAGATCAGGAAAGGAAACAATTCTTGGTGGAGGCAGCATCTGAGGTTGGGTTGAACAAAACACCACTGTGACAGAAAGAGACCTATAGACAGAAAGAGATGCAAACAGAAGAGACCTATAGCTTGGGAGGGTCGGGTCTCAGTTATGAATTAGCCGTCCAGTGGTGCATGAATTCTGGTGGCTTTAAGGTCAGGCTTGGGCACCGACGGCATGCTGGCTGCACACTGTCCAGGGTCTGCTCTCCTGCATTCCCTCGGAGAAGGTCTGACCACATTGGGGAGGCATTGGGGAGCTAGTGACAGCTTTCCTGAGAAGGATTTCTTTACCCCACTTTAAAAAAAATTTATCATTTTTCTGAAAATGTTATCTATTTATCTATCTATCTATCTATCTATCTATATTTGAGAGAGAAAAAGCATGAGCAGGAGCAAGGGCAGAGGGAGGAGCAGACTCTCCACTGAGCAGGGAACATGATGCTGGACTTGACCCCAGGACCCCGAGATCATGACCTGAGCCAAAGGCGGCTGCTTAACTGACTGAGCTGCCCAGGTGCCCTCACTTTTTTTTTTTTTAATAAGGGGTCATGAAACATTTTTTGAAAGCATAAATTATCTGGAAGGCCCTGTAAGCTTCTTTTCACTTGGGGTCAAGGATCCCAGAAGGCTGCACATGGATATTTGAGACATTGATTGGAGGCAGGGTGAGGGTGTGGGGGAAGTTCGAAGAGAAGCGGATTAAAATGGGACCAGTTCGGGTGCCTGGGTGGCTCAGTGGGTTAAAGCCTCTGCCTTTGGCTCAGGTCATGATCTCAGGGTCCTGGGATCGAGCCCCACATCGGGCTCTCCGCTCCACGGGGAGCCTGCTTCCCCCTCTCTCTCTGCCTGCCTGTGATCTCTGTCAGATAAATAAAATCTTTAGAAAAAAAAAATGGGACCAGTTCTGCTCCCCCTGCCCCTGAAATGGACTAAGTCATGGGCAATTCCCTTATCCCTCTTTGAGAACCAGGCTACGCCATGTACCACCAGAAGCTTTGTTGGTCCTGAACCCTGAGAATCCATCTTGTTTTCTCAACACTGCAGATTGGAGAGGTGGCGAGCAGAAACGGGTGTCCACCAGGCAACTGCTTTGAGATATACTGTGCTATCAGGGAGGTGAATGACAGAATGCGAGGAGACTATGTGCAGAGACGCACACAGAGTAATTATGTCTGGAAGCCAGAACACAGGTGTACCGTTCGCTCTTGGCCACGCCCACCGTGCTTTCCTGGCTCGGTCCCCACGACTCGGCAATGGGGAGAGCCTCGCGGACGTCCCACCCGGGGTGGGGGGTTTCTCCTGCTCTCCAGGCTCTGTGCTGCTGAACTTCAAGTCAGCAGGACATTGGAGGTAAAATATTCCTGGGTCAGTTTTCATGGATTACTCCTTTTAGGTCACAGGTGTTGGTTAATTTGAGCAAATGGACATCCGTGCTCGCCACTCACTTCACATTGGGAGCACCAGTTGGATGGTGCATGTTAACGGAGAGGTCTACCTTAATAAACACGATGCTCTTCAATATTTATTTTCTTTTTATCTAAGCAACCGGGATTATGTGGAGACCAGCTATTTTAGTAGATGTACAAATAGCCTTAAATAATTAATAACTTAAACATCTCTCAAAACGCAGTCAGCTTGAGGCCAAGGCCACATCAAAATCCCTCCTGCCACTGTATTTAACTAAGGTGCATTTTGCAGTTGTTAAGAATTTGCCCTGTATTTACTTCATGTATTTATGTTCTAATACCTACCATTTTTTCTTATCGTATTTTGCATATTAAAAATAGGACGAAAATTACTATACATACACTTATACGTGTATATATTTATAGATACATGTAAAATTTTGCATTTCTTGTGGAATAACTAACACGAAATATCTGGAATCTCTAAAGCCTGATCCCAAATGGGTCTGTATGTATTTATTGTGGTGCTGTGTATTGCCGAAGAACTGATTTTGATATGAAGCAGAAAATACCCTGAATTATCTTGCAGTCCAGGCAGAGCGTTTGAATAGTGGGCATATGGGCTCCCCGAGGGAAGCTAATGAGACCCCTGCATATTTCAGAACTCCTCAGCAAGCCTCTTCTAGTAGGTATTCAACAAATACATTTCTCAAGATTTTAGTTTTAAGTGACCTCTACACCCCAAGTGGGGCTCGAACTTACAACCCCAAGATCAAGGATCATGTGCTCTACTGACTGAGCCCCCCCAGGAACCCTTCCACAGATATTTTTGACTGACCATGGTCCGGTGCAAGTGTTACATCCCGCTGATAACCGGAAGTCATCCTTAGCATAGAGAGAGGAGCACAGCGATTCCAGGTTCTCCTCAGAATGAGTGAACCATTAAAAACGTACCAACAGCTGCCAGAGAGACTCGGTTCGATGCCTGTCGAACATCTTTAAGAGGAAATGTCTGTTTCCTCATCTCTGAGTTTCCCAACTCTTTAGAAAGTGGCTTCCTGGATCTTTTAGGCTGTGGTTGCTGCGTTCACAGAGGGAAGGGCAGCAGTCTGTGGAACGTCACAGGCCGACCCACAGAGCAAACAGCTCTGTACATAGCTCACGAGAAGAGATCATAAAAAACAGATTGTGCCTATTCTGTGGGGTCTGTATACCGAGGACCTGGCCAGGATCCTGCAGGTTGAGAAACTTGGCAGCAAAGGGAACCCAAAGAAAACTGTTAATTATTTTGGTGGAGTGGACTTTAGTGGTCCCTCAAATTTGTGCTTGCTCTGTAAGTATCTTCAGATAGATTTGATAGCATTGATTTTTGTCCTGTTGGGCTTCCTAGATGGTGTCTGGGCACACAGGTGCTGTGCCGTTACAGAGGTCCCTTGCCCCCAATGAATCTCAGATGTCGTCTGCATTTCCTGGTGTTTCTGACTTCAGCCTTTGAGCTCGCCTAGAATGGACTGACAACGCGATAAAGTCAGAACCTCCTTTACAAGATAAGCTTCCCTTTAGTAACTGATGCAGAAAAGGGAAGTCTGTATACATTTCTCTTTAGAATGAAGAAAATACACACACACACACACACACAGAGGTACTCAGGTCTTACGCCCATATGCTCAGCTGGTTAGAAGCGTATCATACTATGGTCCCTCCATGACTGAGCCAATTAGTTGGTCATTGTTGACATGACCATAAACAGCCCCCGTCACCTGGACAGCCTTCTAGCAAATACGTAGTATTTGTTTTGCACTGCATGAGCCAACACAGATCGATTTCTTTACTGGGAAAACATTATCTACATCACTACCGAGCCATACGAATTGGTGGTGCAGTCGTAACTTCTTTGGATAAAGAGAATGGGTGAGAAATAGGGTGGGAGAACTATAACTACTCAGAGGTCTCATCAGAGTTGCCTTGTATGAGGGAATTAATTTTTTAATAAATGGAACGGTATTCCAGTGATAATTATGCATATAGAATGTAGTTACTGATTAGATTCTAAAACACACACTTATTAAAGCCTTTAACCAGAAAAGAATCAAGGAAAACTTTTAATCCTCCTAAAAACTGTTTATTACACAACAGAACATCTCTTCTCAGACTCTCTTCTTACATGCCAAATATTATGTCAAGTAAAATGAAAATTAAATAAAGTGTTGATTCAAGGGACTTAAAAAATGTAAATATAGAGCATGAGTAATCTGTGAGGCAGTCTACTTGCATTCCCCCTCCCCCACCGCCCCATAAATTATGTTGAAAGTCAATATCTTCTTCTGGAATTATCAGCAGAGCCTCTTTATGGGTATTAGTTAGATACATAAAGGAGTAGGAGAATGATACTACAGGGAGAATACATTTTTAGCTTTGCATTATAAAAGCTAAATAATCTCTGGAAAGGAATTTGTACAGCCTCTCTGCGGTATAGCTAATTCAGTCTGATTAAAAAAAAAAAAAAAAAAAGACCTGAGTTTGAGATGCTGAGATGCTAAACACCTTAGTTCACGCACATTACAAACTATTTAAACCACTTAATGAAGACAACTACTTAAGCCCACTTCTGTCTGATAAAGCCTTTCTCCTTGTCTATGCATTGAGAGTTCCTCCTGTGCCCTTCGGTGGGCACATACGACAAAAAATGAACACTCTGCTTCAGTCCTGAAGACTTGTCTTGAGAAGCCAGTTAGTCTGTCTGTCCTGCTTTGCATCTCAACAAAAAAAGATGGGTCAGGAGCACCTTGTTTTGGCTCCTTTCCATGGAAATATCCATCATTACCCATAGTAATTAGGTCCTGAAGCCAGACCACAGATGTACTGTTCATGTATTGCACTGATGGGGTATTGAGAAGCAGCTGTCGAGAAATAAAATGACGCTCATTGAATTTTATCTGCCTTGTTGATAGAGAAGAGCATCTATGTGAATATGAGACTGGCCATTAAAAACTCTGGCAAGTGACTAATTAATAAAGCACCAAACCATAGACTGCTCCACGCCACTAGTTAATTAGGACAATAGGTAGCGGTGCGCCTGGCTGCTGTCAGTTCCACTCAGAGCAGGGCTTTCGCTCTCAGGGTGGAGATGGAATTCAATGCAAATTTTAAACAGAAGACCCCCTCCGGGGTCAAATTAGCATTCACAGATTAAACTTGCTTACAAATTAATGTCAGAAGACTTTAATTACAAGTCTGAAGGCAAATTACCGTTGCCCTTCTATACAAAGGTGTTACAATTCACAGTTCACCCCCGCTAATTTCTTATCTGCTGTGTGTCTGCTGAGGACTTGAGTTGTCCTCAAGTGGAGTGTTTCTGGAGATCATTCTAGCAACTTCTTCGGGAACGTCCCTTACTGGGATCGTTGTGGTTACAGTGAAGTTACTGTCAGAAAGATTTCTCAGTGTTGACAGGATTTATGATTGTCACGGCAAGGGCCCTACCCTCACCGGAGGTAGGAAATCCGGCAACCCCCAGCCCCAGTGTCCCTGCCCGGACATCACATGGCGTTCAACCCAAAGACATTTTCCGAGGACCCACAGAAGTGAGAGGAATGGGAGAGGCAGGAAATGCCCTGCAGTGTGTGCATGTCTGTAGTCTGTGAACTTGGCCTTCCTGCAAAGTTCAGAAACTCCACCTTCCTCTAAGAGGGGTTACTCCCTCCCCCCACATTCAAGAATGGATACTTCTATGAACATTTTAAATCTCCAGCCTTAGGGACCCTCTGCTGAAGACCAAACTTTGACATGCATTCTTCAAGACCCCAGATCTGGCCTCAAATCTACCAGCTCTGACCCTAACCATCCAGAGCTAGAGCCCTTCCTAGAGACACTTGGGAAGGGTTTGAGCTCTTCCGGTCCCCGGGCTCATCCCCTCAGGTCCTACTTCAGTAGTCTGGCGTGGATCCCCAGCAGCAATACTGTTAAAAAGCCTTCCAGGTGAATACCACGTATGTCCTCCCAGGGTTGAGAAGCACCGAGCCGAACCCGGACATAGGCATGCACTGTGTCAGGCAGGGAACCTAGACACCTGCTTCCCCGAATCCACCAGGAAGCATAGCGAAGCAGCAAACACACTCCAGTCCACCCAGATCCAAAAAGTCTGCCCTCTACAGGAAAGATGTTTTTTTCCCTCTAGAAGCTAGCCTTCTCACAAAGGCTTTTACAGGTCCCTTAGTGTTTGGGCCTTGGGCACCTAGAGCTAAGATCAGTCACTTTGCAGCATCCCACGTGGGGAAGCCTGACCCCAGCCAAGGCAAACCAAGGCAGCCAGTACGACGCCCACACGTGGCGGCCAGCACAGCCACACGCTGAAGCCAGGTTCCAGGGTCCATCCTCTGGCTACACCTTGCACCTGCACTGTTGTTGAGACACTCATGCTTGCTTCTTAAGGCAGGGAAAAATCAGGAAACCATATGGCTGCAGAAGGATGCCAAAGTTGAAGTCCTCTAGCCATCAGGATGATGTGTCCGCAGCTAAACCAGGACTCTCTGGCTTCTCAAAGGATGGTCTGCAGACTAGCACCACCAGCATTGCCAGAGAACTTGTTAGAAATGCAGAACCTCAGGCCTTCCCCAACCCCCACTGAGTCAGAACCAAAATTATAATCAGGAGACCCATAACGATGGCATTCGGAGAAGCCCTGAAATACATGGCTAGTTCATTTGGAGCTACTCTTTACCCTGAAATAAAACAAAAGCCGGAAACGAGGACAGGTGCCAATCTACCATGTTTAGCTGCTGTGTGTCACTGGTACTGGTCCCCATCTTAGATAAGTGTGTTTCCGCAGGCTCTTCTTTAACTCGGGGCTGAGTGTGGGTTTTGCCATAGTACTCCATCCACGGCTGACACAGAAACCGTGACTGCAAATAAACAGAAATGGGCCACCCTAAGAATGCAAAGATATCAGACATCACTCATTATAGCCCGTGACCACTGCCTTGCTACTTTCTACACACCAGCCTGTCACAAAAGGAATTGGACAAAAGAAGCCTGTTTTTCTCACAGCTTAGGAAGAAATGCTCATGGTTGGAGAGAAAACCCAAGAATGAGGGACACCTGCTATTATAGGGGACCAACTCCCATGGGCACGTGTATTGCTGCTTCCTGGCCAAGTGATTTTCATTTTTAAGGTATTCTCCATGGAAAGTACTGGAGTCCTAATAGATTACAGTATTTGGTAAGAGGTGTGGGGAGGTTTCATAATTACATTAAGTTGGAAAGCCCATCATAAAGTGACCGGAACAAATCCTGTGTTTTATACCTTGTCAGAAATCGCACGAACATTTAAGTCATTTGTGATAGCAGCAAAGTTTCCATAATGTAGGAAAATCTAGGATTTATGAAGTCGATGAAACAGGAGGGCATCTTCCAAAGCTTTCAAAACAGACTTTCCGCAGAATCAATTTATATCATCAGATGGCCCTCTTACGTTGAAATTATTAGGTTCCAATGCAGATTTTATCATTCAGTTCATATGAATTAATAGTCTCTCTTCCAGACGTCTGTCTGAAATATGGCTCATAGCCTATATAGGAAATGTGTTCATATATTTTAACATTTGCAACAACTTAAGATAGATGTCAAACTAATTCACTGAATTAACGATCATTTGCAAATGAAATTTAGCACATGGATGTAACTTGAGGTACATAGGACATCTTTTTTTGGGGCTCCTTTAAATACTGAAATTAGGGGCGCCTGGGTGGCTCAGTGGGTTAAAGCCTCTGCCTTCGGCTCAGGTCATGGTCCCAGGGTCCTGGGATCGAGCCCCACATCGGGCTCTCTGCTCAGCAGGGAGCCTGCTTCCTCCTCTCTCTCTCTCTCTCTCTGCCTACCTCTCTGCCTACTTGTGATCTTTATCTGTCAAAATAAATAAATAAAAATCTTTAAAAATAAAAAAAAATTATAAATACTGAAATTAACTTGTGAATTAGCATCAAAGTAGGGAGTAGGTTTTGGAATTTTGATTTGCATCAAAAGCAAAAACCAAGAATTAAACAAGTTAAGTCTTTATTATGGCAAGGTATCCCTCAGATTTAGGATGTAATTTTTGTATCTTTCAGCAATTTACTTAGCACACATTTATAATACCGTATTGTTAACCAAAATTGCTTTTTATTTCTAAAAGTGCTTATTTCTTGGTATCATTTTTCCCTCTTGAGTTTCACCATGACAAAACACCAAGCCAGAATTTTTAAGAGTTTGAGAATCCACAGAATAACTCTTCCAGGGCCATAAACTACCCAAGAGCACAGGCCTTCTGCCTCCATGGGCCAAGCTGCCTGGCCTCGTCACTCAGGCATGTCAGTGTATCATCAGGGATCATATCCCTGAGATCGGTATTTGGATAAGGAAGAGGTGCAGGGGCAATCTGCGAGGGGAAAATCTCTTCCCATTCCAGCTCTCTCTGGAATTTCTATTCTGCCCTTCCAAGATGCAGTTTCACTAATAAACATCAATGTATGAACTAGATTCACAATTTTTAAGAAAACTGAATGCCGAGATTTTACTTTAGACTTTCCTGCATAGCCCAGGAAGTTCATAGCTCTTTTTCTGAACATAGTTCTTTATCTCAGAAATGAAAACCCTTGTCTCGCCTCCAGTTCACATTCATTGTTGGGTCGGCTTGCTCTGGCCAGCTGAATTTTGTGTCATTTAGGTCTTCATTTTCTCCTTCCATGTCTTTGCCAGTGAGCTCCTGCAGCTGGCTCCCGGATTGGAAGAGAAGAGACCAATGGCAGTATGTCCTTAAGAACCTAGTATTAATATATCCAAATGAAAACATGCAGACGCTTTTTTCTTTGCAAGAGCAAGTGAAATCACATGAAAGGGGAATAAATTAGATAGTACTGAAATAAAAGAACACAAATGGATCCCAATGGAATCCAGAATGTACTTCTTCCATTCTTTCCAGTAAAGGAATTGGTATAATGTAGTAGTAAATTATATTATTTGGAAAAAGCAAGAGATGATAAGTTGAATGTTGCAACATATTAGCTATTTCTCTCTCTTTTAAATATGCCTGCCTCCTCTCTCCCTAGTTTATCTAGAACAGGCGTCTCTCAGAATCATGAAGTAAGGTATTGCCCATTAAACACACATTGCCTCTACCTGCTCAGATATGGATCAATTCTGAATTTTATGGGGTTGTGTCCAGGAATCGGTCTTTCGAAGAGTTTCCCCCAGAGGATTCTTGGGAAAACAAATGAAGATTTGAGAATTAATCATGTTCTAAGGAAAGAAATTCGAAAGAAAATTCGAAGACTCTGTGTGTGTGTGTGTGTGTGTGTGTGTGTGTGTAAAATTTGGGCTGAATTCTGAGTTGTGCAGTTCTCATGAGCTTCCCATGTGTGATCTTCCATCGAATATTTCAATTGCCCTTACTAATATGGTTGCTGGGATTGTGAAATTGAGTTAAAAAGAAAATCTATTCAGTTCATACAACCAGTTGTCCGAACTCACGAAGTGTCCATACACTGTGTTTCTTTTTAAAGATAATATGGATTAAGTAGGTCCTAATAAGATCACTTCTATAAATACCATGAAATGAATCTCCTACAGAGGGCCTTTGCTCGTGCTGCTGGTTCTTTCTGAGAAACACGTGGGTCTTCCTGCAGTATGGCTCTTTCTCTGGCCTGGTGAAGTTTTCTGCTGAAATGCCAGATAAGCAAAAAGAACTTTTTGGCCACTTTATCAAAATAGTAGTCCCCCACCAACACTTTGTCTGTTCTCCCCTTACCCTACTTATTTTCCGTACCTTTCTCTCTGTACCTCCTTGAGTGGGATGATTTGTTTTCAAGGCCAGGGACCTTGTTTGTCTTAAGCATCCTGGCATCGTCCACTTCTTGAGGTTCCCCAGACACCTGGCCAATGTGTATTGAGTGAATGAATCTATTGATCAGTAAGGATTAACCGGTGCATAGAAACAACACATAGTAAAATTCAGCATGTAGAAATTTGTTTGCACATCAGTCTAGAAGTGATAAAGGTTTCATATTCCTGGTCAGATGAAAACAGTGCCTGCCAGACTCTGACGCAAGGAAGGTGTGGTGTGGAGGAATGAGACAAGCCCTTCCAGCTCCATGGTCATCTCCCGTGTCAAGGACTCCCTACAGATCTGTTGCTGGCTTCCTCCTGGATCAGCAAATGTTTGCAAGCTTTAATTTGCAGATTTAATTTATGCTTTCTATAAAGGATCACACTTCTTCTTGGACATTTCAATCTTTCTTTGCCTTTTGGACTTCTTTCCTGAGATCTTTGTAATCATCTATTAAAAAGCAATCCTAAGGTAAACTTTAGGATTCTTGCTCCTTGCCTGGGACCCTTGGTCATTAATGTCTGATTTGTGGTTCTAATATAGATTTCCTCAAGTGCAGTTAATGCTTATAATAGAAGATTTTCACACGGCCCTCAGATCATGCCACCCTTCAGAAGATCATCTGATCCTTTGGTTGCTTGTTTTGAGTGTTTTTAGAGACTTAGAGTCAAAGAATAGTGATAAAGTTACAACTCTAAATCTACCAGTGATGGATCACTTTCATTTAACTCTACAACATTTGGATATAATGACTGTTTCCTTGCTTCTACACTCGTTAAGTCTTTGGCAATATTATCAAACCCTCCAGAAGAAGGAAGAATTGACAGCAGGAACTCAAGGCATCCCATCCTTAAATATATTCCTGGAAACTATGAACATGAGATCATATTCAGTGTGATGTTGGCATTTGATAAATCAGATGCAATGAACCTAATTATGCAAAACAGTTATTTTGAATCTATCATTCATCTGAACGCTGTCTAAATCAGAACTTATTTAATTACTAGGAGACGGAAAGGTAAGGAACTTGCTAGCTCTATTCCTTCCCTTTCCTCAAAACATTCAGTAATTTTTATTAACACTGAATTCGTAGAATTCCCAGCACTGTCTCAGTCATTCAGACGTGCTCTGTTTTGTTTATTTAAACAACCTGTGTAAAATCTATGGTTAAAGCGGATTCCTCTGCCAGCAACTTCAGAACTCTCAAATGGCTTTTTCCTCAGAGATTCTCGGTGAGAGTATTAAAATCCTTGGGGTCACATGATCTCGAGAAAGCAGGGCAGTCACTGGGCACTGAAGAATTTGACGCTAATGTGGTCACGAGGGAAAGCCTTGGACCAGCTCACAGAGCTAGAGCTGCCCGCAGACACCAGCGACATCAAGGAATTCCACAGCCCCGTTGCCTCAGACTGGAAGGGAGAGCTCCGAATTCGGGCCGTCAGAGACAGCTGGCAGTTAAATCCCAGCATGCCTTCTGGGTCTCAGCTTTGAAGACTTAGCTGAAGGGTCTTTCCGAGCACCAGCTGTTAGCCACACTGGGTTCTTGTGTGTGCTCTCCGCTCACCATCATTCGATAACCATCTCTCCTTGCTGCCCCACATCCTTCCTGGTCCCTCGGTGTCCTCCAGCCCAGCTGGCCCGGTGGAGAACATTCTCCGGGCACTTCGGCTCCTCTGATTGTGACTGTACCTAGGGGAAAATACTGGCTGTCAGTCACCGTCTTCCTGTCCGGGTACAGGTCAGCCTCTTAGCCCTCACGGAATGCTCTTTGCGCATGTCTGCTGGAGCTCCCTGGCCCCCAGCATCGCTTCGAAGTGACACCTCTCCTCGTACAATGCAACGAAATGACCCAGATAACGATTTACAAAGACTAGCAGGCCGGGGTGTGTAGCCTCAGCTTACGAATTAAACCGGTTAGGGATGGCCCTTTGTGCCTTTTTCAGAGGAGGGTAAACCACATGCAGGTGCTTCGGTTTGGAGGAGAGAAGAGGAAAAATGTGACTTGCCTGTCTGTTCCTTTAAACTCTGCTTCTCTCAGGGAATTAGGCCATTGTAGGTCAGGATATTTCAGTCCATTCATTCTCCAGGAAGAAACTGCTGACGAGAAGGAATTCTGCTTCACTTTTCAGGAAGACCATCAGGATGGCTTGCCGTCATGGCTTATTCATTGGGTCATCCTTTCAAATTATCATTTCTGTTGCAAACTTGAAGGTGCAAGGGCTCTGGGATAATAAGAGGGTTTAAGGTCTGACTCGTCCACCCAGTTCCTTTAGTGAGGAAGCCAGCCACGTTCGGTAGGCCGAGACAAGCGATGTCTCCCCGGCCCTGTGCAGGGTGGTTTTATCTCCGAATCATTATCATCCTTATAGGGAGATCAGGTTTGGGAGCTGAGCAAGGCAGCTGAGTGATGCCGATAAGCCGATTAGCTCGACATATCGCTGCCATTTCGTGTTATTCATTTGATTTTCTGCAGATTTCAACATTTCTGTGCAAACAAAACAAAACAAAACAAAACAAATTCAAATATGGCTTTGCTAAAGCGAGTTCTGTTTGGATGTCGGTTGGGGCTCAGTGTCGCCTGTTCATGTCTTTCAGCTGGGTCGCGGGCCTCGTACAGCAGCCAGCACGGCCACCTGGGCCCGGAGCTGCGGGCATTGCAGTCCCCGGAGCACCACATAGACCCCATCTATGAGGACCGCGTCTACCAGAAGCCCCCTATGAGGAGTCTCAGCCAGAGCCAGGGGGACCCTCTGCCGCCAGCACACACGGGCACTTACCGCACGAGCACAGGTGTGTATTCAAGACACCTCTGGGTGGCCCGTCCATAGGAGCGGGGGCCGGGGGGCTGCTCGGGACCCCATGAAAGGGCTCCGTGTGTGTGTGTCCGTGTGTCCCCCCGCATCCGTGCCCTCGCTGCTCACAAGCATATGGTCTGCTTCTGTCATTAACATCTGGGATGATCATGAGAGAAACCAACTACGACTCGTTTAGCTACCTGAAGATATTTTACACGGAAGAAGTTTAAGGAGGGTTGTATACCTCTGTTGTTTAACAGGCACACTGAAAGGAAGAGTGCTGATTTTCCGTATGTCATCATCCACATATTTAACGAATTTTAAGTACTGCAACAAAGCCTCGTCATTACACAGGATATAAAAGGCATGTGCCTAAGGCGTCTAAGTGTTCTTTAACAATAACCTACCTAGTTGGCAAGCTTGGGGAAACCGTATTTACTAAAAATGAAGCATGTCTTGCAGGGCCAACTGAGAATTTACTTCATAGACGCTATCAGGTAGAATCAGATGGAATTATTATCTAAAAGTTGAATATCGACAATTGCCTACGATTCCATCAACCACAGGGCTCTCCTGGGTTAAATATGTATTCTGAATTGGACACAGCCACAGGCTGCATGAAGAAAGGCAAGCGTTTTCCAGAATATGTAGCCATTTGCAAGATAACCAGTCAAATGTCATGATTAAATGTGCTAGAGAGCCTTCATCTAACTACAAAATTGATATAATTAAGATGTGGAGAACTACACTTATTACAAAGCCTCCCGTGGCTAAGTAAACTTAGAAAATACGATGCTGCCGGTTTGCACACAGCAGAGCTATGTCCCTCATTTCAAATGACCTGTGTGACCCTGGAACAGGGCCTCAGGCATGGGAAAACTGAAGCTTTGCTCCAGAACTTGGCACACACCTCCCTGCATCTTCAGACCATGGCAACTTCCAGTAACCACAAAGCAGAGCATAGCAATTTTGTTAACTGCATTATGATACTAAATTACACGTTTTGAAATTCAGGCCAGCAAAGTTGCTTTCATGGTTGATTATTGATATGTACATTTCAGTATTTTACTGCATCGTAAGAAAAAAGGCACAAAATGCTTTCTTTCATTTTTGACATCATAAATGCCATCCAATGTTAATAATACGTATCTTGCTTCAGATGCAGAAGAATACCCATTTATTCTTCTGTCAGAATTCTCTCATCCTTTGGCCTGCTAGAACCACTCCTGTCTGAGGTTGGACTATTTTAATGTTGAGCTGGCCACATATTAGTAACAAAGTTGGTTTTATGTCCACGCACCCCTTATAAGAGAGAGAGGTAACCTCAGCGATGCTCAGTATGTAATTTGCAAAGACCACAGAAGGGATTATGTTCATTTCCCTCTCCTGTATTCATAGACTCTTAGAATTCTTTTCTTAATAAACTTAGGGGTTTTGCAAAAATTTATCTGCACTAAGAAAAAAATACTTCATTCTTCTATGTCACATTAATGACAGGAGATATTCAAACTTTAAAAACCAATTAAAACAAAACAAAACTGGTGTTTTCTCTGAGCCCGGGGTCTGCAAACTCCAGCTCTGGACCACCTGTCTGAATCCTGCTCGTGAGCTAAAGATGATTACTACCTTGTTAAGCAGTATATAGATGGGAGACGGGTAATATCTTCTGATATGGAGAAGTTATAGGAAATGCAAATTGCGGTGTCTATAAATAAAATTCCTGGAACCCAGCCACTCCCATTTGTGCCTGTATCATTTCTAGCTACTTCCAGGCCGTCACAGCTGAGGTGTAGTTGTGACAGGGACCATATGGCTGGTAAAACTGAGAATGTTTACTTTCTGGAGAAGTTCGCTGACCCCTGCTCTAAGCCATCAGCAGAGCACGGCGCTGAATGAAAGAACAAGGGCTTCATCTTTCCAATGAGGGAAGGCAGCAGGTCCTCTAAGCATATCAGAGAAGAAGACTTGTTTGCCCAGGTTTTCTCAGTAACAGTAATCTCTGCCCCAGCAGAGAGCTGCTGAGGTTATGACATCCGGATATCCAAGACCCCATCCCAGCCTGCCCTTTTGAACTTGAGGCATTTTTGAGGACATCTGCTGATTTATGCAATAATATGGAAATTTCCAGAAGTGCATGCATGGATGGGATGACAGGTGGGGAGAAACTGCCTCTCTCCAGCTCCCAAGTATAAAGCCACAAGTTCTCTCTCTTCACCAGCTCAGGTTACTCCCTGTTTCTACACTTAATGTATTTTATTTCACATCCTTACACTTTCTTAGCTAACCCTGCAACGCCAGGAACTGTCTCTATCAGAACCCACATGTTCGAGAATATGCCGTTAACATGGGTGTATACCCTTTCCTTGTAAATTACATACGTCTTAGACAATATTACCAAATTATATTTAGTATCAGAATTAACAGTTAATATCAAGGAACATTCTAAGATTGTTTTCCCATATTCGGGAGGTCATTTTCCACATCCAGTATTGTACACACCACACGCTCGAGACCTCTGATGCAGAACTTTAAGAGCCGATACCCCAGTTCATTGGGAGGAGAGGACAGGTTCTTATAGGCCTGTTAGACTTGAAGTATTAAGGGCCACTGACTGCTGGCTCACATCCGTGGCTGAGGTGGTTCGAGCCACCCATCTTCTTTCTCAGCCCTTGGGTAGCAGGACACTGACTGGAGTCCCTTCAGTTTAACCCCTCAAGCACTTCCAGATGATACTTCAAGGAGAGTAAGCCAAGGGGCTGAAGATCACTTGCTCTTGTTCAAGGCGTCAATACTCAGGAAGGAAGACAAATGGACTTGCCTGAAAAAATTAGGAAATTACAAGATGGTGCCATAGTATGGAGCGGGAGAGACAGGAAGACGAGAGCACGTAGCACGGCACTGCTTCCGGGATTGTTCCACCTTCTCTGAATGTATTACAAATCCTCAGAACCACCCCTTAAAGGAGGTACTGATAGGACGCTCACCTTACAGAACGCACACCTTACAGGACACAGCGATACGGGGTCCTCTTCTCAAGGCCACACAGGTTATGCTGAGTCTGTCTTCAAACCTTCACCTGCAGGCAGTCCTGCCCTGGGTCCTGAGCTCTTAACAGCTATCTCGGTTGGAACTGTGTGTGTTAAAATCATCATTTAAAAAGAAAATAAATATCCATCCATGTTCATTGTGGTTTTTATATCCTGCCAATCAAATAGTATCTGTTGAAGACTCACCATGTGCTAGATACGTGGCAGATCCAAAGGAGCTTCGATCTACTCCTTGTCCTCAAGCCCATTCATTCAGTCTCCTTCCATAATAGGACATGAACATACAGAAAATTAACTGGCAATGGAAGGTAATATCTTAAGGGTTAGAACATTCCAGATAAAGGTGAAGACAAAGTGTGAATAAAAACACTAAACAATACATAGTATCTTTTAATTCCCAGATAACCCATAACTCCTGATTGTGCCTTAGGTAATCTCCCCACCCCCCATCCTGGCCCAAAGCCACGCTCTGCTGTTCTCCGCAGCAGCAAGTAGAGGCTTGGCAGGTGCGCGTTCTTCATCCACATCTGCCCTTGGCCATTTGGCACTGCAGCTGTGCTCCCCACTGGCTCTGGTTCCTGGGCACTGTTCTCGGCTCTATGGCCCTCTCCTCTCCCTGCCCAGCCCAGCCCTGTGCTGACCCTATCCCTGCGTCTCCCTTACCCCAAACACCACAAAGGCTGTTCTCGGTAATAGACTATTCTAGACCTGAGAGACACAGGGAGATGGCTGCATGGAGACGCTCAGGACACAGCTGCAGGCATTGAAACTGAGACATGTTAAAGCTTCCTAACCTTCCCTGCCAAAGGGGGTCCACCAGGAGATGCCTTCGTTAGCTTTCCCCCTCGGACTCAGCCTGCTGCCATCCTCATCTATACTCCTCTCTGCCTGCCTTCTCCATGTCTCCTTGACCGCCAGATCAGCCACTCACCCCTGTTACTTACCGAAAGACCGATTTAAATCTCAGACACCAACTCAGACGAAGACCACGTTCCACCTTTGCGTGTGCCGAAAGGTCTTCTGGGCTTTCTCAAACCAAAAAGCTACCTAACCACACGGTGAGAGGTCTTACACACGCGTGCTTATGTACATGTTAGAGAATCAGGTGCTACAATCCTGCTTCTGGCCTCTCTTCTGCTCCAGCCTTTGGGAGGTGAAACATACAAGCTTGGTCCAGTACTCAACTGGAAATCTGTAGTACTTCATTCTGCAGAATGGGCGGGGCTGGGCCAGGGATCATGGTCTGAAGAGGGTCTTCTGCTCCTGACACCGACATTTCATGCTTCTGCACCCCAACGTTTGTGAGATGAGAACCGCAGACCTTTTCCCCCACCTACCTCCAACAGAAGGGAGCAGGCTCTGAGGGTGGCCTACTGGCCCTCCGGGGCCCAGACATGCTCTAGTAGGAAGGCAGAGGACACGTAGAGCAGCTGCCCGCATGCCAGAGGACAGGCTTGAGAGAGAAGCCAGCATCGAGGCCCTGGAGATCCGGCAGGCTCCAAGAAGGTAAAAGAGTCACTTCCTAAATCAGCAGGATTATCCGCTCAGCAGGGCGCCCCAGAGAGCATCCCCTCGCCAGACATGACAGTCACTCATTTCTTGTGGAGCCAGGAAATGGGGTGGGGGGGGGGAGGCCACCATCAACGTCCCCTCCGTGTGCAGGGAGGCAGAATTGTGTGAACTACAGCAGAAAAGGCAGGCCAGTGAGTGAGCCCAATGGTGGCAAGAATATGCCCACTGGCTCTTACGGGATCTCTACCCAGCATCTGATGCTTTACTTTCTGGCATGATGAAAATTTAAAGAGGCACACTTTTAACTTGGATGTCTGTTTAAATAAAACATACCTTTCATCTGGGATAAGGCTTGTCAAAACTGAAGCTTATATAATAAGAGGCACAGCCAGACAAGAAATATGGGATCTTCTTGGATTTGCTGATGATAAAGTCTATTAAGCAGAAACTAACATGAATTTTTGTTTCAGAGTCGAACATACCAATAACTGTCAATTTAGGAGTCATGTGATTAATACAGATGCTTGACTCTGATACTCCCTTCCTCCCCCCAAAAACCATCTTTCTAACCTAATGAAAATGGCCAGTATTTGCTGGACTGATAGTCACAGGAATTCACTTTGGAATGAATGGGTTTCTAAGTGAGTGGAGAAAACAAGCTCTCTGGAATGAACATGTCAGTTGTTTTTAAGGAAGAATGAATGATCAAAGGTATGTTGCAAGGAGAAAACCTAAATATCTTTGAGGTTGACAAACACTACAACAGAAAAAAATGTAATGAAAAATTTGCACGTATGGAGAAAATATTTTTAAAAAACTGAATTTTCTGCAACAGCAGCCAGTGCTTCATAAAGTTACAGAGGCATTTCATAGAATCTTCCTATTCATAAAATTTTACTACTATTGTTCAGTAACATATAAACAACATTTTCGATTAAAAACATCATTTGAGTCCACAAAAATGTGGAATAATAGCATTTATTACTCCTTAAATGCTTTTATTTCAAACTGTAAAAATGACTGCTTCCCCTTAGAGCAAGTCAAATTAGATCCTCCAAAACCTCTTGTTTTTGTTTTGTTTTGTTTTGACTTTTTTTTTTTTTTAAGTCTAGAAAGTCAGGGGCACATTATTACCCAATTGGAAATTTTTAATGAACCCAATGATAAATATCATCTTAAAACCAGGAAAAGCTTCCAGATGCTTCCATGTATCAAGCCACCTAAAGTGTTGTAAATAAAAAGTGTAATTGAGCTCAGCCGAAGGAAGGCAGCATGTTTGCCCGTAGAAATTGTTCATTGGCAAAAGCCAGAAACATCAACATCCACACCAATCATAATGATTCCATTACTACCAAAAATCCTGCAACACCTCTTCCCACAAAGGTGGCCATTGATGGAGTTAAACGAGGGTGTTAATACTGAGCTCTGAGTAATGTATAGAAGTGTTGACCACTGTATCGTACACCTGACTCACCTAACACTGTATGTGACCTATACTGGAATTAAAATGAAAACAGAAGGATTCCGTGAAATTTACCCTGGGATATTTTCCCTATGAGTTTAGCATGGATCAGCTTGTGCACAGGGCAGAAAACTGGAAGATGTTCACAATCAGTTCTAGATAATAATACTTCTGGGGATAGAGTGACTTGAGTGCTAGGGGCTCCTGAGTCCTAAAATAACAGACTTGAACTCTCCTTAAGAGGGTTCATGGCCAAGTTCTTGGACCTGTTGTCACCTAAGCCCTCCTTACTTTCTGAGCTTGCCGAGGAAATACTGTTTAATTGGCTTATTATGTGCTCATTTTCTATTTGTATAACAGGTAGAAACGTAGTTTTGTTTTTCCTATCTCCGTATATGCAAATATACAGAAAAGCAAAGACAAGTAAGACGAAAACGAAAATTAGTGGTTTTTTTTTTTAGTTTTTGGTTGAACCCTACCTTATATCCCCCCAAGTTTCTTCATGTGCCAGATTCTTATATTTTATTCTGTTCTCCTTTTTTGATTGTCAGTGAAGAATGGATGTAACCATCCATCATCATCAAAGTAGAAAGCCTGATGTATTAAAAAGGATCCTCTTCCCCTCTTTCAAGCGAATATAACAAATAAAACATCCCCCCCTTGTACAGTAGACCTTTATTTGTGTAGCTCTAAGGAAAACAGGTAATTTCGTGAACCGCATAGATGTCAGGTGAAGTACCAAGTCAGCTGCTGAAGAGGCTGCTTTTAAAATCTCCCCAAAGAGACCAGCAGCACGGTTCGGCGAGTGCTAAGAGCTTCTTGAGAGGAGAAGGGGCTGTTTGTGGAGCAGGTGGGAGGGTGTTTAAAGAGCTGACGAAGCTCCTTCCAACTCAGTGGAAGATTCCGTGGAATTGAGCCATCCTGTAACATGGGTGAGCTGGTCAGCTGAGCTGTGAAGCTCAAATAAGAGAAAAGGTGTAACCAGACAGAAATCCAGGAAGCGTCGTGTCCAGGGAAGTCTTTAATAATGTGGCCAGTATCTGCTTAGCCATACCAATGGATGGCTGTGGGTTGCTGAGCCACACTCAGGGCACAAAGAGAGAATTTACTGTATAATGTTAAGCCATTTTCCTGTGTCACCCTTAAAAAAATATAAGGCATTGTCTTGTTACATGACAAATGGCTGGTCTGAGATCTCTTAGATTCTCATACATTTTCAAGATGATCCCATGACCTGCACTTGAATATGGGGTGGTTTTCTCCCCATTTGTACTGCCATTTTAGGTTATTTTCATTGCACTGATCAGTCTCATTCCTTTTTTTTTTTTTTTTTAATTCGGCAGGACCAATTTGAATTCTAATTTTATGTTTTTAAATTCTCATCAGGTATCCTGCTTAGAGTGACTTAAAAGTTTAACCTGTGGATTCAGGAATGATTCTTCGGAAGGGCCATTTATCAAGGACCACGAATGCAATTGTGATTTTCTAATAAGATCTTTTTGGAACTTGTTCACCCGCCTTAGATTTCATAGTCCACCCTTTTTTTTTTGTTAATATAGTGATACCAACAATGAAACTAAGATTCAAACCGCTTTAAGATTAGAATAACAATAGGTATCCCTATTCTTCGATTTTTCTAGAAATGAACAAAGTTAGATTTTTCGGTGTAGAGAATTTTCTCAATATTTTTCTGCCTATCCCAGTAAATTCAGCTTAAGGAAGAAATGGTGAAAATTAACACTCATTTTTAACAATTCTTCAATATAATATTCATGTTAGTTCCTGTTATAAACCCACCTCTCCCATGTGCCTTTAGCAGACGCTTCCCTTAATTTTAAGCCTCTAATAAATCTTCTCACAACGCACGTCGTTCATGAACATACCGTTTGAAAGTTTTAAGCCTCAGTTCAGTTTACAGTGGTGGTTAAAAGTATAAACTCTGGAAGCAGGGTACGAGGGCTTGAATCCCTTCTCTAATTATATACCAGACAAACTCAGGCAAGTTACACAATCATTCCGTGCCTCAGTTTCCCGTCTGTGAAGTGTGAATGACATGTTCACATGTGTGTGAACACATGTGAATGAAGTGAGAATGACTCTCATATAGGGTCGTTGGAGGGAAAAAAGCCCTATAGCAGGAGCTCTGCACTCTCATACCCAGTGGCAAGGGTCTTCACCCCAATACAGCGTGGACAGTCTCTTTTTCTCCTGTTAGCTGATTTCAACATTGTTGATCGTAAAAACAGCCAGAGCTCCTTTGTTCAATACTTTCTGCATATGAGATGCTTAATGCCTCTCGTGTGTCTTTAAAGCAAATAATGGTCCCACGAGGCCATTTCGTTCTCTTCATGCTGCAGTCAGGAAGCTGGAGCTTACAGAACTCAGTAACTCACTCGTCCGGTCCCAAGAATTGCCCAGAAGGCCTGGATGGGAACCCAGTCTGCTAACTACAGAAGCCAAGCTCTGAGTGCCTTCCGTGACCTGACCCCAAACGGGCCAAAGGGAAGCACACAGACAAGCCTACCACTACTCATAAACTCACCTCCGCCTTGTCTTTCTCCTCCTCTACTGGGATGTCGCCTTCCTGGTTTTGCTTGATAAACCGCATCTCACAGCCTGCTTTCCCATTTGAATCCAGTGTTCTTAGAGTCTTCGTTGCTGGGAGTGTTTTTGTTTTGTTTTGTTTTGTTTTTTAATTTATTTATTTGACAGACAGAGATCACAAGTAGGCAGAGAGGCAGGCAGAGAGAGAGGAGAAAGCAGGCTCCCCACGAAGCAGAGAGCCCGATGTGGGGCTCGATCCCAGGACCCTGAGATCATGACCCAAGCCGAAGGCAGAGGCTTTAACCCACTGAGCCACCCAGGCGCCCCTGGGAGTGGTTTTTTTACAACTCTCATAATATTCTCTTTCAGTTTAAGGTCCCTTGAGAGTTTTTGGGCATGGCTAGTCAATTGATTCACCTTATCTATACTATTTTTTTAACAAGTATTTTTTTTCCTAAGATTTCAATATTATTTCCTGATCTCTGCTATGTTGTCCTCTTTTTCTGTTAATCGTACTTACTGAATTAATGATCAACACTTTCATATAGAAAAGGGTTTTTTTTTCTGATATTAGGAACCATTTTTGGCAAGCTTCAATGTAGGTATTACTTTCCTGAAGGAAAAAAAAAATGCATTTATCTGGAAAATATCAGGTGTTTCTAGTTTTCCCCTTTTGCCCTGGATTTGCTGCCTAGCTTGTCACAACTCTTCTAGAAAATGAAATTTTATTTGCCTCTGTGCATTTGTTCTTCCAAAAGCAAGGCTATGCCTGGCGTAAATTCTCAGCCCCTGTCACCGTAATATAGAGTATGTTGTTCATAAATTTTTAAGACATGAATTTTAATTACACATGTTTGTACTATTTTGGAGAAAATATAACTCTTCCAGAAATTGCAAATGAAGTAAGACACATTTTCTCTTTCCAAACTTAATGTTCCTAGTCTCATCTGATCATTTTGAAACGGAATCCATCAGGACAGTCATCATTTCGAAGGCTGCTCCTCGGAATAGATGTACATTTTTTTTGTTTAGAAAGTTTTTCCCGAGTATCCTTCTACACTTCACCTTGCGACAGTGGCTCGTCTCCTAATCTGGGTTTTTGTAAGGTTAAGTATTCCAGTTCACTGGGAACGAGAAGCCTTGACCTCTTCATTAAAACTCAGTTCTCAGCCTGAGAATGTTTTCCTCAAGTTCACCTTACGACCTTTTTGTCATTTGACACAATTTCCTTAATGTCTTTTAAAAAATTGTTTGCTCAATGTGACGTAGTTTTGGATGGGTTCGATTTGGCACTCATCCCCTCAAGTGACAGAGGACAAAATGAGCTTTACTGGTATCCTCAGCATTCAGGAAGTCAGAGTTGAGGGGTTTGACTTATAATTGAAACCTTCTTCCATAACAGAGCCCCCATGGTGCCAACAGCGGCACGCACACACTGGCTGCATCTTGGCTGTCTTCTGGTCTGCGGTGCCAGGAAGCCATCGCACTGTCTCCGACTGGGCCTGGCTCGCCATTATTGCAACAATCCAAAACTGGTCGCATTCTGTTAACAAGAAAAACGCTCTTTCCATTGTATATGTTCATTACACCTTAGATGTCAAATATTTTTGAGAATCAGATACAAAGAATGCCGGGAAACGAACCGGAAAGAATCCACGCAGCCAACGGAATCGAAGTTCAGACTGGAAACTGATCAAACTGACTTTAGCAACTGATGCACAAGATCTTCTCAAAACAATGCAGACGTTTTGAAAAGATGCAGATACTTCCGGAAAAGGCACGCCGGCTCCTTCGTTTGTCTGCGTTGCTGCTGGGCGGGTCTTTGCCTTCTCCCACGTGCCGGCCCTTCACCGGGTTTGTTACCCTGATGGCTTTAGTCGAAGGAGAGGGCTGTGAACATCTCGGGGGCGTTGCTTTCCAGGAGCGAGAACAGTCCCCTGTTTAACGCCCCGGGACTAATTGTGGAAATCGGAGACTTGCCTCTCCCTCTCCCTCCACCCCCATGCGTGTGTTTTCTTCCCTTTGATTAGGGAAAATTAACCACGTTACTGAGTTTGTTTTATACTCTTAATAAAATGAATGTCACATCACCTGAACAATCACACTTCCTGCATTTTCTCCACTTGAACAACAAAGAACCATCTCTCCGTGACTCCTCATGAAAGATTCCCCAGGGATCCTCTGGGTTTGCGTCTTCCGCGGAGTTTACATGTGGGATGCACAAAGCTTCTCTGGGGTGTTGGTCAACAGCGAACACACAGGGTTACATTTTCCCGGTCACCGAGAGGCTTCTTTCTGAGAGTGTGCTGATGATCATGGTACTGGGTCACACAATGTATTGGTTCAAATATGACAGATTATTTTTTTATTCTTCCAAACCTTCCCCCCCTTTTTTATCTTATGTGTGTAATTTTCCCCCTGCCTAGACCTGGTTAACCATTTCTGTGAGCAGGTCCTCAATTTTTTACTTTGTCCCTACTTTCCTGTCGTAGCCCCATCTTCCCCCGGTGTCGACTCCATCCCCTTGCAGCGCACAGGCAGCCAGCATGGTCCCCAGAACGCCGCCGCGGCCACCTTCCAGAGGGCCAGCTACGCCGCCGGCCCAGCCTCCAATTACACCGACCCCTACCGACAGCTGCAGTATTGTCCCTCCGTCGAGTCTCCGTACAGCAAATCCGGCCCTGCCCTCCCACCCGAAGGCACCTTGGCCAGATCCCCGTCCATCGATAGCATTCAGAAAGATCCCAGGTGGGTACCAACCTTTTCTTTTCCCGACCTTGATGCCTAAAGCGCTTTTCCAGCCTGGTATTGTTCCGGCGTTATTTCATTGATGTCACATTGTGACCTTCGCGTCACTGGCTGCGCATTAAAGGGTTGACTCTGTGTTGGGTTCTATAATCTTTGGTTTGGTCTGGAGTAGGGGCATGGATCGTGGACCTCTAGTATATTCTGTGGTCCTTCGATCGGAGCATCAGCAGGTGCCGGAGATATGAGCTCTTTGAGAAGATCGGGTGCGGTTCTCTTGTGTAGAGTGAAAATCGAGGATTGGGGGTTACGTCACTTGATTTCAGATGGCACGGTCTGGGTGCTTGCTTGTCTCAGTGGGACTGTGCTTTGTCCCCGTGCATGCGTGTTTCCCGGTATCAGAGTGTCAAGTGGTCCATCTTCCAGGTTATACCGAAAATGGAAAATTTAGAAAATCCGATTACCTTTATTTTTCTATGTCTGAAAGTAAACGTGAGGTTGAAGGAGTTTGGGTGTTGATAAAAACTTGGGCCTAATGTGTCAAAGAAATTCTGCTCACCGAGCTGTGTTTCTCTTGGCTTTCTTTTCTCCCGCAGGGGTGAGAAATTTAACGGCGCTCTGCTTGTGAAGTTGGAATTGGTTAAATGATGTTTTATTCATAGCCATTTGATTTATGCTGATGGAGTCCCATAAATATATATCTGCATCTGTGAATATTATAGATATGTCAGATTTTGGGTATTTCTTTATAGCCGGGCATGTCACTGGGCTCTGGTAGGATACTTAAAATTCATCTCAAGGAATTTTCTCTGATAGAGCACACAAGTGTGTGTATATTGTATTGGGTTTCATAGATTATTTTGTGAAAAGAAATCCCTCCTACAAACATAAAAGGCCGAATGGGACCGTTTTATGGGTTTTTATTTTTTTTTGTTTTTTTTTTTGTTTTGTTTTGTTTTTTGAGATAGCTACTCAGCATTATTCAAACTGGCTTGGAGGGTCCGTGTCACATACCATATTCGGTGAGACCTCCATTATTGTAAAAATAAATTGTAACAAATACTCACTCTTAACTCCTGGGAGTAAGAAGTATACCTACATTTACATCGTGTGGTATCTGCTTATCTGCTTATCCAGGTTTTTCAGTTTCAAAGGTCCTGAAATCGGCCCCAAATCCTGAAGTACTTTCAGCTCGTTCTTTAGATAGCACCTCAGCTCTCTGTATTTTTAAGTAATTTTTCTCCACACGCTCCTGGAAACCTATAGAAATAAAGGAATAGTAAACACAGGAATCGCTAAATAGAAAAACACATGATGAAATTGGCATTGTTGTATTTAACATAGTCTGTTTAAGTGAGGATAAACGTTTTATCTCCGAAGGAAAGGGTTTACATTTGCATATTAGGGGAATTTGGCTTAATAAGAGGCCGTATTTATTTGTTTCTCAAGCCACAGCTCAGCCTCTTTATTTTGTACTGTATATTAAGTGCATTTTATTTTATTAAATGGTGTATCCTTCCCACTTCATATTACTATCACTTTTATAAGCTTTTTTCTTCTTTTAGTGAATTGCCATAGCTCTCTTACCTTTTTAAGTTACGGATTATGTAACTTACTTACATACTTACTGTCATACTTACTGCATGTCCCCTATCAAGCAAAACAGGATAACCAGTAAAAAATGTTACCATAAATAAGAGAAAATTGGCTACTAATTCTTTGTATGTGTAAAATGTATATGCAAGTCATTGCACTATATGAATTACAAATTCACTCTTGTTTTCAGGAATGCTAGTCATTAGCCTTAAGTATGTGTTAAATCTGAAAAAAAAATCATACCACCATCCTAAGCCCAGAAATGCCAACAAGAGAGAACCGTATCTGTAGAACCAGAACTGTGTTTTTGTGACTTAATTAATACAAAAGGAAATAATCATCCGGCATCACGCAAAATGGATGGGGTTTAAAATACAATAATGCCCTAAGAGTTGTCTTAAAATAAAGGAATATACCAACCTGTTCAGGTTTAAATAGACAGACATTTCAAATCTAAAATTCAAGTCCAAAATCTAATGCTTCTTTTATGACAAGATTTTTGCGTCTTCCTTTGGATAATGAATTTTGATTGTTATCAGGTGACCAATACCAGAACTAATAGCTTTAACCTCTGGGGTTCAGAATTGTTTATTTTGGCATTATGACTTATGATTTACATTTTTGCAGTCTTTACACTTCTTTCAAGCTTCAGATTTTAAAGAGAATTTGTTTTCTTATTTATCATTAAACACCAGACCATCTGAGCCTCTATTGTTCCCAACATATGTTTCTAGCACATTGTAATTCTCAAAGTACCTTTACTTACATCTTTGATGTAATTCTCCTTTGAGGAAGAAAACTGGTAGGTTTAGTGCTTTAAATAAATGGAGAATCCTAGTGGTAAATGACATTGGAAATCATGTTGCTGGCAGGTGGGTACTTGGGCTAGAACCCATACTCTTAGGGCACAGCAGCATGCATTGGCATGAATATTTTTATTTTTTTTTATAAAAAAAACAAAAAGGAAAATGAAGGAATAGACTCCCATCTTTTATTTATTTTTTTTTTCAGAAGGTGAGTGAACGATGGTATGGGTGTGTGTAGGAGTTTGGAATGATAAAGGAAATGATACAAATTGCCTAAATCGGTCTCCTCACTCTATTGGGTCTGGGGTCTTTGTCTTATTTTTCATTTCTTTGATTTTCTTTGCTAATACCCGCCTTATGCATCTTACTGCAGACCCGTGTGTTTTCTCTATGGAAGAATTTTAGTATTACTCGATGAGAAGTTTTCTAGAAAGTAGTGTCTTTTAACATAAGATTTTGAGAGCAAGATAACCCCATTTCAGGGATGCCTGGGTGGCTCAGTCGTTAAGCATTTGCCTTCAGCTCAGGTCATGATCCCAGGGTTCTGGGATCCAGCCCCACATTGGACTCCCTGCTCCATGGAAGACCTGCTTCTCCCTTTCCCATTCTCCCCTTCCTGCCCACCACCCCCCTTGTGTTCCTTCTCTCGCTGTGTATCTCTCTGTCAAATAAATAAATAAAATAAATAATATATAAATAAAATAATTAATTAATTAATTAAATTAAAGAAAGATAACCCCATTCCGTCATGAAACCAGAGATTTCATTAGCTCTTAATTCATCTAGGCCACAAGATGCAAAAAGTTGATTCCAAAGGCTTGGATTTTTCTGGCTTGCTTGGCTCAGTCATGTAGTGGCAAAACTTGGGTCTTTTGCTTTTAGGTTGCCCCCATGGTGTGCTCCAAGAAAGAATGCACAGATAACTTTTTATGCAGCGATGATAAAATCTAATTTCCTTTTTAAAGTCAGCAACCACTGAGGAAATTTCCATATGTGTGTACACACATTTATATGTGTAAACTTTGCACATTTGCCAACAAGTTTTTATTTTATTTTATTTTAAAGATTTTATTTATTTATTTGACAGAGATCACAAGTAGAAAGGCAGGCAGAGAGAGAGGAAGGGAAGCAGGCCCCCTTCCGAGCAGAGAGCCCAAAGTGGGACTCAATCCCAAGACCCTGAGATTATGATCTGAGCCGAAGGCAGAGGCTTAACCCACTGAGCCACCCAGGCACCCCAAGAAGTTTTTATTTTTTAATTGCATGTTATTTTCCATGAAATGTGAATTTCTTAAGCATTGTTGACACAGGTAATATATTTTCGATGCAACACCAAATACTGAATTTTCTAAGCTATTGTTTTTAGACATCTAGGTCACATATAAGCCTTAACACCAATTTTTGGCTCAGGTCATGATCTCAGGGTCCTGGGATCGAGCCCTGCGTCGAGTTCTATGCTCAGCACAGAATCTATTTGGGATTCTCTCTGTCTCCACTTCTCCCTGTGCCCCTCCTCATACTGGCACACACGCCCTATCTACGTAAGTATGTAAATAAATAAAATCTTTAAAAAAATAAAAATAAAAATAAATGTAAGTACTCTAAGTGTTCTTGTCTATGAAAGGAAAGTTAGGACTTAGACATTTACTGGCAGAACTTGACATAGGTTGTGGATTGTAACAGGAATAGCGTCTCTTAATCCTGTTCGATTCATCGCTTTCCAAGATAACTGTACACCGTCCTAATGTACACCGTCCCCAGCAATTCTGCAAACATGCTGAAAGGATCCAACTTATTAGACACATGGTTTAAAGTTAAACTCTATCTTCTCTTCGTTATTCAACATAGCAGAAATACACATCTTCAGTGCCAAACTGGGGCCCAGATTTGTAACTACCTTTCCGTTGATGCCATCAGATTTGTAGTCTATAGAATTGTTTTGTTTCAAGTCACAATATTTGAACGATAATATAAAAATACACATTTTCTAAGGAATTGCCTAATTGCATTTTGACTATATTTTATCGGTTTAAGATATTACTGAAGTTATTTTACTATTGGGTGTAGTATTAGTAAATGTTATTATGTAAGTCTGCTTATAAATATCTCATCAGGGGGTAAGCCTAGATTAAGAATGTTTTCCAAATACCATCTCTCCATTGCCCACTACGAAACCAGACATACAGCATACATCAGGAAACAAAATATACCACAACAATGTTTTATAAAAAGTGAAGGT
Source organism: Mellivora capensis (assembly GCA_004024625.1). Taxonomy (NCBI): domain Eukaryota; kingdom Metazoa; phylum Chordata; class Mammalia; order Carnivora; family Mustelidae; genus Mellivora; species Mellivora capensis. The sequence continues at coordinate 39,899 of PISX010004178.1, read as the reverse complement.
TTGAAAAAATATTTTTAAAAAATTTCTTAAAATTTGGGCGCCTGGGTGGCTCAGTGGGTTAAAGCCTCTGCCTTCGGCTCAGGTCATGGTCCCAGGGTCCTGGGATCGAGTCCCGCATCGGGCTCTCTGCTCAGCAGGGAGCCTGCTTCCTCCTCTCTCTCTGCCTGCCTCTCTACCTACTTGTGATCTCTGTCAAATAAATAAATAAAAATCTTTAAAAAAAATTTCTTAAAATTTAAAGCATTATTATGTAACTGAAGCAACATGGCCAAAGTGTTTATAGTGAAGCAGTTACCTGGTTTTTTCATTGTCCAGTTCTCCTGAATGGTGAGATATCTGGGGAGCTTGGTTTTCACTTCAACTGCTCTGTAATCATTCATCTAACTGGGGGGAAATGCAGCATTCACAATTTAAAGACCATCAGAGGGTAAAGAGCACTTGGAAGCCATTTGCTCACTGAGACTTAAAAGCAAGCTTAACAGTTGGCCTGAATGCCTCTCGCCACAGGCCACTCACCATGTCTTGAAAGCATCTTATTAATTCTTTGAGTAACTTGAGCCTTGTGAATTAATTTATATTGATATAAAATCGGCGCCTCTTCTAAGCTCACACCCTGATCTTCTTCCTGACCTTTGAAATCACGTGAGAATACGCCTACCCCTTTTCTCCAAGACACCCCTCGCGGTCAGTTCCAGCCCCTCTGCGGGTCCCAGGCCTGCTGTCGCTGTGCTCACTGCATCCCCTCCCTGAGCGGTCATTTCCGGGAGCCTCGTCTGGGAGTCATGCAATGGCCTTGCTAGTTGGCTCCTGCATCCCCACAAGTGCAGGAAGGGAGCGAGGGTTCCTTTGGGGCAACCTAGGCTCCTCCTGTGTTTTCTTGGGGGCGGGCTGAGAATGATGTGGGTGGCAGTGACAATGATAGCAACGATTTAAAAAATAAGTAATATATTTTATACACAACATTAAACATTTTTGGAATATTTATTTGATTTTATTTAAGTTTTTGCTTAAATTCCAGTTAGTTAACATACCGTGCACTATTAGTTTCAGGTGTGCAGTATAGTGATTCAGCACTTCCAGACGTCACCGAGTGCTCATCACAAGCGCCCTCCTTTGTCCTCATCACCTATTTCCCGCGTCCCCCCATCCGCCTCCCTTTTGGTAACCATCTGTTTGTTCTGTACAGTTAAGAATTGGTTTCTTGGTTTGCCTCTCTCTCTCTTTTCTCTTTTACTCGTTTCTTTTGTTTCTTGAGTTCCACATATGACTGAAACGTATTTTTCTTGCTCTAACTCACTTATTTTGCTTTGTAGTATACTCTCTAGCTGTATCTATGTCCTTGCAAATGGCAAGGTTTCACTTTTTATGGCTGAGTAATATTCCATTGTATATACATACACCACATCTTTTTGATGAACAGTCATCAATTGATGGACACTTGGGCTGCTTCCATAATTTGGCTATTGGAGATAATGCTGCTGTAAACATCAGGGTGCATGCATCCCTTTGAATTAGTATTTTTGTATCCTTTGGATAAATACCCAGCAGTGCAATTGCCAGATCATGGGGTAGCTCAATTTTTAACTTTTTGAGGAACCTCCCCTGTTTTCCACAGTGGCTGCACCAGCTTGCATTCCCACCAACAGTGTAAGAGGGTTCCGCTTTCTCCACATCCTCGCCAACACCTGTCATTTCTTGTGTTGCTGATTTTAGCCTTTTGGACCGGTGGGAGGTGACAGCTCATTGCATGTTTGATTTGCATTTTCCTGATGCTCAGTGCTGTTTCGCATGTTTCCATGTGTCTGTTGGCCATCTGGATGTCTTCTTTGAAGAAATGTCTGTTCATGTCTTCTGCCATTTTATAATTGGATTATTCGTTTTTTGGGTATTGAGTTTTGTAAGTTCCTTATGTATTTTGTATACTAGCCTTTTATGAGATATGTCACTTGCAGATATCTTCTCCGGTTCTTCAGATTGCCTTTGGGTTTTGTTGATCATTTCCTTCACTGGGCAAAAGCTTTCTATTTTAATGAAGTCCCAATAGTTTACTTTTGGTTTTGTTTCTCTTGTATCAGGAGACATAGCTAGAAAGAAGTTGCTACGGCCAATGTCAGAGAAGTTGATGCCGGTGTTCTCATCTAGGATTTTTCTGGTTTTAGGTCTTACATTTAGGTCTTTAATCCATTGTGAATTTATTTTTATGTATGGTGTAAGAGTGGTCCAGTTTCATTCCTCTGCATGTTGCTGTCTGGTTTTCCCAACACCATTTGTTGAAGAGACTGTCTTTTTCCCATTGCATATTATTTCCTGCTTTGTTGAAGATTAATTGACTGTAAAACAGCGTTAAACTTTTTAAACACTCATTATTTAATTTAATTATCCCTAAATCACTATGATACGAATCTTTATAGTGCCCATTTTACATATGAGGAAACTAAGACTCAGAGAGCTGGAAATTGAATCCAGGCCTGTCCGAATTCAAACCCCATGTTTATAACTTCCATGAATATTGATATCATTATTAACTTTACAATGAAATAAAATGCAGTCTTTTCACATGTGAATTCTGCAAAGCTATGAATTAATGATCCTTACCTTGAATTTTTAATTTTCTTTTTAACTTAAGTGAGGGGCTTTACTTTTACTTCTTGTTGGGTGATTCCATTATTCGATACCTCAGAAATCTCTGGGTCCCAATATTGTTACCCAGTAGAACTACTGTAACGCACTGCTCCGTGTCCCTTGGACGTAAGGAAGACACACATGTATGTCCTCAACAAAGTTTTATCAAGACATGGCTGGAGCTGGCCCAAGGGGAGAACCTTGTAGCTCTCATTCCTTGGACTTCTCCCTCTGCATCCATCTGAGGGCACCTGTGCTCTAGGTGACTTTCCAGTGATCCATTCTAGGATCCATTCCATAGTCACCCATCCATTCTAGGATGAGCTTTGTAGGTGTAGGGACAGCATGAAAACAGCTTCATTTTTTAAGGAGCTTTCAAAGTTACACGAGAGAGAGAAAGGCATATCTAGAAATGGCTGCAATGCCCTGGGTAAATAAGACAGACACGATTAGAGAAGCATGTTGGAGAAACTGAGTGTTTGGCACAAACCTTGAGCAAGAGGTGATATTTACATAAATGTGGTAGGAAGTTTTGAGACAGAGAAAAGAGTTGGAAAGGAAAAGGGGGGCTGATGATGGAGGAGCAGGGCCCATTTGAAGCTCTCAGGCCTGGGTGGGTTGGGGGTATGGAGGCTCCAGTGAGAAGCTATCTCTGAGTATTACCATCCACCCACCCAATCAGAGTGGAAAATTTGCTTGCATCCCAAATGTGGATTTGTTCCTTAGAAACTATAAATATAGTGTATGAATTTCCTGTAGCTGCCTTCACAAATTTATCACAAACTAAGTGGCTCGCACCAACAAAAAATTCATTCTCTCATGGTTCTCGAGGCCAAAAGTCCAAAACCAAGGTGTTGGCATGGGCCCCCAGACCCCAGGAGAGAGTCTAGCAACTTGCAGACCTGGCTGTCCCATGGATTGGGGCAGCATCCCTCCAGTCTCTGTCCCAGTCCTCACACACGGTCTTCTCTCTCTCCCAGCCTCCTCTCCATGTCCTGTAATGACACCAGTCATTGTGTTTAGGGTCCACACCAATGCAGCGTGGCCTCATCTTCAGTATATCCACCAAAACCCTGTTCCCAGAGAAAGTCACCTTCTGAGCTTCCACATAGACACGGATTCTGGGGGGCCGGGGAGGGACCTTCTTCAACCAACTACACGTGCTTTAGTACACACTTAAACTCTTTACTCTCTACAATAGTTGTACACTAAAGATAGAACTTAAGACAGGCTATGTTAAGGGTAAAACAGAAGTTTTTAGGTTGGCTCATGGTCTTCATCACAAAGACATTTTCTTCAGAAAGAGCAATATGGCTGGATATGGAAGGTCTGAGCCTGTCAGCTCTGTTGTTACGGCTTCAGATGGCAGGTGTTCACCGCTGCAGGTATAGGGATGGGTGAGCCAAGCTGTTTTCTTGGCTTTGGGGCATGCTTGAGTGCCATGTTGTGAGAGTTGTTTTCAAGCCATATAATATCATCCAAAACTTCACATGGGCCAGCACACCCCAGCAGCTGCAGAGGGGCGCTGGGTGTGGGGCTCCTTTTTAGAAGGAAACCACCCACTCTCCTCCTGGGTAAAGCACAGCCCACACAGGGAAAGGGATTTGCAGCAAGTTGCCATTCTGGGAGTGATGCTCATGGGTTCTGCCCTTAGCATCCTTGTATGTAAAACAGAAATAACAAAAGTGCCTTCCTCATAAAGCTGTGAGGTAAGATGTGTTGACTCTAGCGCCTTTGGAATCATTCCTCATGTGGGGAAGGGCCCATGGTCAGCTGCCTCAGGCAGACTTCCTGCCTCAGCCCCCAGCCTACCCCCTGGCCCTCTGCCTCCCACCCCCGGCATCAGGACACCAGAAGATGGAAACATGGGGGAGAGCAGAGAGACTGGGGCTATCTGGTTGGAAGGACGGGGAGGCCCAGGAGCTGGGAGGCCAGGCTGGGAGGGGGTCTGGTGAGCCCAGAGCTAGGAGGCTAGCAGTAATTGAGAGCCCGGCCCTCGTAGCAGGAAACAGAATTGGAAGATGGAAGGGGAGAGTTCACTGCAAAGGGATTTTTTTTTTGTTCATTTATTTTACAAAAGTCTCCTCTTCGGGATCCCTTTTATCAGTTTAAAGGAAAGCAGTGTTCTCACACAGTACTCGCGTGTGCCAGTATTGATTTTCCCACCCCCCAGAATACTCATTTTGCCTCCTGTCTTAAAAACCACTTGTAGAAGTTAACCTCTGCATTTTTACAATAGCAACTCATTTCTAGTACTGCACCCCTGCCTCATTTATACCGAAGCACCTCCCAGCCAGGGCCCTCCAGGACATTGCACGGTAAAGAGGGATGAAACACCGTCAGTCGTGGCTGATGAGCAGCTGTGCCCAGAGTACTAACGAGTTCATCATTAACGGATACCTCAGCAGTTGTGGTGGTGGAAATCTGTTTCGTGCTTTTCTGGTATACAGGCTTGACTCTTGAGAACCAATCTCTCTTTCCCCCTCCCTCCACGTGCTTTTGGTGCAACAGACCCTGCCCCAAGTTCAAGGATCAGCAGGCAGCCGCCACCCTGCCGTGAGAGCTGACCACCTGTAGGGCCCCCACCCACTAGCGAGGCCTCCGGGTGTATGAGAGTCTGGAGAACCCATCTCTCTAAAGCAGCCCACATGCATTCTGGATTTCCCGACCTCGTTTGGGTCAAAAAGCCAAACCCAAGCTAGCTAGAGTCAGCAAATGGGAGCAAAGGCTGTTATATACGTTCTTCTTCTCTGTGAAGTTTTCTGCCGCCCCCACCCCCGCCCCCCTGGCCAGTCTCTCTGGAGCTGGCTCTGATGGGAAGAGCTCCTGCCAGGAAAGAGAAACCAAGAGAGTTCAGAGTGATGGAGTTAGCCCAGTTGGTCAGTCATTTCTCAAGGACTGTCATCCTCTGGGGGGGTTATTTATACTCCCAGGCGTGCTGTATAGATTATGGGTCTGGGGACACATAGATTCTGTGTATGTCTATAGACACAGGTAGGTAAAGTTTATGTGTGTACACACACCACACATAGTACATGTGTATATGTGCAAATTATATGTCTGTGCTCTGCACACATTTATCCAGAGATAAGACCTACAGAATTTCCATAAGCATACACCATTATCACTGTGACAAAAGACACACAATAAGAAGGTACTGATTTTCCTTCTTACCTATCCGTGGGTCTGTTCTCTAGGCCCCGTGCTTTGCTTTTTTTTTGTTTTACCACTTTTTTTTTAAATCATTCTAAAAATGTTCCATTCTTTGGAATCAATGGAATGGAATTTGGAACCACGGGAATGGAATATTCTATTGATAGTCCATTGTTGATATCAATGTCGATAGAGTGTTAAAAATGGAAAATATAAATTCACAGAACCAGAGATACTCAAGATTTGTTTCTTTTGCTGAAATATGGATCCATCAGAGTAGCTATGAGAACCTTGAAAAACACATTCTGGTTGTTTGTGTCTGTATTTAATAGGCATGTACGAGGCTAAGCTCAACCTTTTGGAATTACGCACTGTTTAAAGTGCTCTATGCTTCTCAGAGAATTCGACTCGTTCTTAATTCAAAGAATCCGCCTCCTTTTTTTTAATCTCCGACTTATCCTGCTATAACTATGCAAAGCCCATTTCACTTTTAGCATATCTCAATTAATCAATCCTCAAAGCCTTCCTTGTTGACTCCACTGCATGCAAAATCTGAAATCTCCTTTGGTCATTTCATGCACAAACCGGTTTTAATATTTTTCTTGATGTCTTAAGTTACCTTTCTTCACCATCTGACTTTAAACATTTCATTGAGGACAAAAAGGGAGCATTCAGAACTTTTATTGTCTTACAAGGTAGGTGGTAGTTGTCTGTCAGTTTATAACTAATGGGAATTAATTTTTGTTGCTTCTTGAGATATTTTGCAGCTAATAGCGCTCATTAATTTGGGGGTAATGACATTGACAGAGATCAAATTAGCATTTTATAGTAAGAAAGATACATTTTAAGCTGAAATTTCCACTGCTCGTGATACATTCCGGCTTGACAAATCTAGTGACCTGAATTCTTTCATGGGCTGGTGATCACGTTCCACTGTCTGAGCTGGACTGCTGAACCAAGTGTGTTCTAGAGCCGAGTAATTCTATTTGGAAGAGGAGGAGGACAAAGAGGAGGAAGACCAGGAAGAGAAGGAGGACAAGAAAGAAACTGAGTGGGAAATTCAGGAGGAAACACTCTTGCAATACACAATATGTACTAAAGTGCATCTCATTCAATGAGATGAAACGTGTGTCCTCACTTAAAATTTCATCCTAAAACATGGCCCCTAGGCCACCTATTTTGGGGTCCTCTTGAGAGAGGACCCCACTGTACCAAGAAAACTCTGTGTTTGATAGCTGGGCCAAATATTTGCAGGCCAACCTCTCAAGCGAGGGCCTTGTTCTCCCCTCAGCTGCTCTCTCCTGAAGGATGTCACGATGAGACCCCAGGATATTTCCTGTCAACTTTGAAACCTGGCACAGTGATCCCCAACATTTTTGGAATTTGTATGCTAGTTCCATTTCAAAAGAGCTGTGGGGTACCACTGTAGAGTGGCCAGTCTCCTACTTTGTGAATGGTCTCCTCCAACCACTGCTTAACACATAGGAAAAGCCAACACGGAATAACCTTAGAATATAGGACGGTGTTCTCAATCAAATAAAACAGGCTTTATTTAAAAAAACCAAAGTGGTTTGTAAATAGATATTTGACAATCAGTGGCTTAGAAGCCACAGTGAGAAAGATATCACTTCTCCAAACATGCGAGCAGTATAAAATTAGCTCAAGATACTCATGTACCTCCCAGTGAAGGTAGAACAGAGATCCAGGCTCTTTGCCTTACTTTGTCTACAGGTACTACTCTGAGCATATTTGCTGAACAAATGAATGACTAGAATGAAGGTATTTCTTCTGAATATTTTCAAATATTTCAAAGCTGCAATAGTATGCTAAAGTCATCATTTCTGAGTAATCTCCAGGTAACTAGCACTGTGCGTCTCTGGAATGAATAGAAATAAGGTTTGTGGTAACCAGCGTCCAGTCACCCCCATCTTCTGGTGGTTCACATCTTCGTGCGGTCCCCTCCTGCACTGAATCCAAGCCGGCAGCATTCCGCAGGAGTGACGGTGTGTGACTTCTGTGGGTAGGGAAGCCAGTTCAATGTCCTGAGGTGTTTAAGCAGCCCTGCAGAGGGACCCCTGTGGAGGGGAACCAAGCTGCCTGCCATGTGCGTGAGTTACCTTCCAAGCAGATCTGCCCGTGCCTGTCATGCCTTTGGGCTTCCAGCTTAGATCCCAGACATCGTAGAGCAAGGACCCATGCCCCTTGCTGTTCCTTGTCTGGAACTCCTGACAAAGAAACTGTGAGATAATAAATTATTCTCATTTTCAGCTGCTGAATTGTGGAATGATACATTATGCCTAATGGAACTGGTCATCTCACCAAAGTCAGCTTTCCTCCCAGTGTCTCGTATGAAACTCCCTTTCCCCTTTCTGGTTTAAGAGAAGCAAGCCAGGGGCACCGGGTGGCTCAGTCGCTTAAGTGTCTGCCTTCAGCTCAGGTCATGATCTCAGGATCCTGGGATCCAGCCTTGAGTCAGGCTCTCTGCTCAGCGGGGAGCCTGCTTCTCCCTCTGCCCCTCCCCCCACTAGTCCTCTCACTGTCTCTTGCTCTCACTTAAGTAAATAAAATCGTTAAAAGAGAAAGAAAAGAACCAGAAAGCGGAAACAACCTAAGCCTCCATCAACATGAGTGGATACATACACATGCAGCACAGTATCATTCAGCCTCAAGAAAGAGAAATTCTACCCCACTCTCCAGCGCTGATGAAACTTGAAGACGTCATGCTAGGGAAGCCAGTCACAGACAGATACTGCATAACTGCACTTACAGGAGGTACTCAGAGTCCTCAAAATAATCGAGGCAGAGATTAGGATCATTAGGTTACCAGGGCCTAGGAGGAAAGGGAAATGGGGAGTTGTTCATGTTTAATGAGTACGGAGTTTTGGTTTGGAATGATGCCAAACGTTCTGGAGGTTGACGGCGGTGACGGCTGCACAGAAATGGGAAGGTCCTTCATGCCACTGAACTCTATGCTTAAAATGGTAGAAATGGTGAATTATATGTATACCTCACCACACAAAAAGAGCAAAAAGGAAATGGAGAAAGGAAAGAGCCAGCTAAAGGCTGTGCAGGTAGCACTCCTGATATCCGGAAACTAAGGCCATTCGGAGCGACAGCAGGTGGGGGCCACAGGGAGGAAGACCGAGCAGGAGTGGCCCCGGGGACCTTGAACATGACTGCTTTCAAAACAGCGCCTTCCACGGCTCCTGGGCGGCTCGGTTAGGCATCCAGGTCTCTATTTCGGCTCCAGTCCTGAGCTCAGGGTCCTGGGATCCAACGAGCCCCGTGACCAGGCTCCGCGCTCCACAGGGAGTCTGCTTGAGAGTCTCTCCCCCGCTCTCCCTCCTCCTGCTCACATGCATGCTCTCTTTCTCTCTCTAAAATAAATAAATAAATAATCTTTAAAATAAAACCAAACAAAACATCCCTAGTGCCCTCCACTACTTTATGGGCTCTCAAGCCCATTTTTAACATTTATTTTTTCACTTTTTAAAATTTAAGTTAAATTCACCAATGCATAGTACATCAAGTAGTTTCAGATGCAGTGTTCCACAATTCGTCAGTTGCCTATAACACCCAGTGCTCATCCCATCATGTGCCCTCCTTAATGCCCACCCCCCAGTTACCCCATCCCTCCCACCCACCACCCCTCCTGCAACCCTCAGTTTCTTTCCTAGAGTTAAGAGTCTCTCATGGTTTATCTCCCTCTCTGACTTCTCCCCATTCCGTTTTCCCTCCCTTCCCTTTTGGTCCTCTGTGCTGTTTTTTATGTTCCACATATGAGTGAAACCATAGGATAATTGTCTTTCTCCAGTTGACTTATTTCACTCAGCACAACCCCCTCCAGTTCCATCCATGTCTTTTCTGATGGCTGAGTAGTATTCCATCGTGCGTGCGTGCCTGCGTGTGTGTGTGCATGCGTGTGTGTGTGTGTGTGTGTACCACATCTTCTTTATCTGTTCTCTCAAGCCCATTTTTAAGTGGAACATACACTACATCCTACCCCATTTATTAAGATTTGCCAAATATGTTACCTACATTTTATTTAATTTCTTGTCCACATTTTCTTATGATTAAATAACATTAAAATTACTTAATATATTATCTATAAGACTTCGTTAAAATAATGAACGTGAAGTACCTTTTTCAGTTAGCTGACACAATATTATTCCATAGAATAAAAATAATTGTTAATATTATTTGAGAACCAGTGCCTTATGGTGATCAGTTTTAAGTATTTTCATTCATTTATTCTTCTGTTCAACAAATATCTATTGATCACCAACAGCCAGCCAGGCAGCAGCATTCCGGATGCTAGAAACTTTCAGATAGGAGATGAGCTGGCAATATTAACTAGGAAAGAAGTAGGAGATTATGTCATTTAAAATCATGTAAACTTAAAACTAAATCAAATTTAAATGAAAACTATCTGCTACGTTTTACTAAAAATTGCCCTTAGTAACTCATTCTACGAGCTCCCACATAATTCTATTGTAATAACCTCGGGCTCTCCTACTGTGTTTTTTGCTTTCAGAGCCCAAGTTCTATTTCATGACTTTTACTGGGGTTAATTTCCCCTCGCACTGAAAATGAAGGCAGTAACTCACACCTCAGAGGCCCTAAGTCAGGAAGCCTTCAACCAATGTAAAGAAGGCAGACATGGAAAAAAACATCCTGTTTCTCCCAAGAACCAATAATATTCCTGTCCCTATCTCTCTCTGACAAATAAGCCTGCTATATTTCAAGCCGGGCCATTTTATATTCGAAAAGAACTCATTAAGATAAGTGGCAATTAACATCTACGCCACAATAAAAGGGCTTCTGACATTAAAGAAGAAAATATAAAACATGGGCTCTTTTAGATAAACCAAAATGTTTCTGTGGGGGGCCTCACAGTGTATTTGCTGTGCTTTGTTTGGAAGATTACTAGAACATTAACAGGTTTAAATTTGCTGTAAATCAGCTTCAAAGTACCAGGCAATATTGGTGATATTGTAGAAGTGGCCATCAGGAGGAACGTGCAGACACTGGGCGTGTCTGCTTAGCAGTGCACAGAGCATGAACATGCACGCACGTGTGTGCACACGCGTGTGTACACACACACACACACATACACACACGTTGGACCTGCTCTGTTTAAGTAACTGCCAACCCTTGATGACTATAAATTTCCACTGTTACCCATTAGAAAGGAGAGGAGTTCCTGTTGCTTTAATAAAAATGAAGGCAAAGCTTGCAACATATAACAGGACCCTCGTGTACCTTGGCATGGAATGTGCAGATCGCTCAAGCCATCTACTGAATTGCTTGTATGTAACATGCAACATGAGCTCATTCCCCAACATGAGAATTTACAAACTGCTGCAAGTGAAACTGGGCTCTGGTGATCGCAGTCAATAGGAGCTTGTAAGTCTCCAGAGGGCTGTGGAAGAGACAGGAAGCTGGCTCCACAGCCTCAGCCAGCAGGTCTCATTGAAAAACACATCACGGAGACGGATACAAAAGCTGCTTTGGGGCCACAGCAGGAACTCTGAGCAGGCACCGAGACGTGTTCGCTGGGCCCTCGCACAGGGCTTTGCGGTGTGGGATCTTTCTTCCCCGTCTCTGCTTTGCCCGACCTCTTTCCTCCTCTCCTTCGTGTCTCTCGGTGCTCACTGCCAGGGATGCTCATGCGCCAGCTTCTGCCCTTCTGCCCATCTTCTCTCTGCATCTCTCCCCAATTGTGTGTCACTCTGCAGTACCTTGAAATCAAACTTGCTCAGGACGGTTGTTCTAGAACGAAGTGCGTATCCCCCCCCCATTCAAATGTTGAAGTTCCAACCCTCTCCCCCCCCCCCCAGGACCTCAGAATGTAACCATATCAGAGAGAGGAGTTCACTGAAGAGATGATTACATTAAAAGGAGGCCATCGGGATGGGGTCTTACTCTAGTATGACTGACTGGTGTTCTTCTAAGAGAAAGGACCACATGAGGACAGAGTGAGGAGGTAGCCATCTGCAAGCCCAGGAGAGAGAATCCTTGGGAGAAACCAAACCCACCGACACCTTGACCTTGGATTCCTAGTTTCCAGAACTGGGAGAAAAGAAATGTTCAGGCTGTGGTAAAACTTTCTAGCACCTTCTGTAGAGCTTTGCCATCTAAAGTGTGGTCCAGGACTTTGGTGCTGGTTAGAAGTGTACATACTACAGAGGGATCTGTATTTTAATAAGATGCCAGATGATTTCTTGCACTTTAAGATCTGCATCACTAATCTATAGTGAGAAATTTCTTGCAAATACCACATCTGGTTTATTGCAGAAGTTAGAAATCAAGCCTTGACATTAAGGTCCTAATCATATCTGACCTTACGAACGGGCTTTTTATTATATGGTAAAATTGGTGCCATGATAGGATCATTTGACTTTTGCAGACTTTTTTCGTATTTGCTCAAAAGTCTGAATTTAGGAACGCAGGTATCCAATACAGTTGATAATGTGATCAGCAAAATGTAAACTCACTTTTTACAACATCACAGTATGGATTTATGAACATATCACCTACTTTTTCTTAAAGTTCCCCACCAGGATCAATTCCCCTTATTTTTTAATTTTATAATAATTTATTACATCTTTATCATTCTGCAATTCTCTTTTATTCACATAATTTGTCTTGGTGGTCCTTTCTGTCAGAACATATAGACTGACTTTATTCATGTAACCACTGTGTCTAAAGCATGAGATGTATCACGACTTATGTCATCACTGTCTCATGGATTTTCACAGACTCAGGGAGCATTTTCTTTTGGTCATTTATTATCTGAGTATTGGAATTTATGAGAGGCTGCTGCCCACTTTAAAACATCAAAATTTTCAGTTTGTCTTTCAAAGATAATCAGCATTTCTGCCCCTCCCCGAATCATAGCCAGATCTCCCTAATGTCTCCTTTTTTCTCCTCCTGAACCTGCCTCAGCGAGTAGAGGTCCTCAGAACAGATCCTGCCACTGTTGCTCAGACATGCTCAGAGCCTTGATCTTTCCCCTCTCTTTGCCCTTGGCCTCCGTTAGATCTAATGCAACTTCAGCCACATCAGGTCCCTGACTCACTTCAGTAGATGCGTCTCCTTTCAGCCTGCGATCCCTCAACACAGTCATAGCTCTCAGTGCTCTGTCGTGAGCCAGGAAGAGCTTTGATGGTGTCTCTGTGCTCCATACAGACCAGGTGGGCACACCCAGGCACACTCTCTCTGGCATGGGGACTGATTCAAGACCCTTCTCTGTGAACGAAGCAAATCCCAGAGGACGCCCCAGCCTCACAGTGCAGTGTGGAGCTCTTAAAAATGTAGAATCCGGGGCGCGTGGGTGGCTCAGTGGGTTAAGCCTCTGCCTTCAGCTCAGGTCATGATCCCAGGGATCAAGCCCCGCATCGGGCTCTCTGCTCAGCGGGGAGCCCGCTTTCTCCTCTCTCTCTCTCTGCCTGCCTCTCTGCCTACTTGTGATCTCTGTCTCTGTCAAATAAATAAATAAAATCTTAAAAAAAAAAAAAAAAGAAATGTAGAATCCAAGACCTACTGCCCAGAATCTTCACTTTAATAAGCTACCTCAGTGATGCATGTCACGTTGAAGTTTTAGGAGCCCCGATCAGAAGGTCGGTGCCGTCCAACTACTTTCTTTCTGCCTCATTAAGAAAGCGCCTTAATATTTCTCACATGTGGTTGCAGAGGTTGCTTCCCTCCAATGAAGAATCTGGGGTTTAGCTCTTAGGGAGCGTGGGGCTCTGGAGGGTGGGGCCACACAGCTAATCAGAGCCCTTGGGAGAGAAGAGAGAGAAAGACTCACCTGGAAGGAGGTGGTAGTTTCTTCTCTCTAATCATGATGCTTTCTGGGCTTTGGAATTGCAGTCATATCCCCCAATTCTGGGCCGCTGGTTTTCAGGCTGAGATGGCGTGTCCCCGCGGTGAGTTCACTGAACTCCCTGTGGTGAGTTCACTGAACATTCCAAGGCAACCAATTTCAAGACACTTACTTTTCGCCAACATCTATCGGCTCTTTACCCATTCTGCCTTGTACCCTCAGCTCTCACGGTTTCTCATCACCTTCTTTACAAATAAAGGCCAACCTTCTCCTCATTCGGAGCCTCAGGACTCATTTCTTTGAACCAAGTTTCTCCATCCTTGCATCTATAAAAGCCAGCAATAGAAAGATTAGTACTGACCTGTCTCATTCTAGCAAAAAATATTCACTTGTGGATTCATAAACTAATTTTTAAAACCCCACATCCATCTCATTAAGGGTTGCATTTCCAAAAAATCATGTTTCATGTTTAATAGCAACCTATTAGATTTTGTAGACATTAATAATCCTCTGTTTTGATCAGTTGTGTCATGATGACTCAAAGCGAAAGAAGAAATTCATAGTTAGATGTTCATGGGCATAGGAAATAAAGGATAGAGGCCATCTGGGTAGGGTGGATGTGTTTATGTGTTGTTTTTTGTTTGTTTTTTAAGATTTTATTTATTTGACAGAGAGAGAGACAGAGCGAGAGAGAGGGGACACAAGCAGGGGGGTAACAGGAGAGGGAGAAGCAGGCTTCCCGCCGAGCAGGGAGCCCGACTACGGGGCCTTGATCCAGGACCCTAGGATCATGACCTGAGCCAAAGACAGATGTTTAATGACTACGCCATCCAGGCTCCCCTGTGTGTTGTTTCAATGAAATATCAAGGTGCTGTCTTTTAATCTCCAGTAGATGGTTATTCTAAAGAGAAAGACCATGGAGGTTTCTTCAACAACAGAGAGTGCTTCGTAATCTAAATTTTATTGGGTCAAGCTCAGAGCCTTTCATTAAGCCTGCAAAGGAAAATAAAACTTCTGAAGGCTTCCATTAGGCTTGACCCCTGAACCAGTTTCTCAGAAGAAAGGAAATGCCTAGTGTCGGCTCTTGTTAAACACTAGTTCAGGCAAAGAGGGTGAGTTCTTGTGCTTCAGACTTTGATTTCCATTTAAGGCTTTCACTCTTTAGAAAAAAGGGATCATGTGTTAGTTTGAAAGCTGGAAAAATTAAACTTGGCCCCGAGTTTTCTGAGAAATCAGCACCCATTTCGTAGCAAATTTCAGAAGCAAACTATTTTAGCCGCAAAACAAATGGTTTCTTTCAATTAATACATAGCAATGAGGATGTCTAGAGTTCTTTTTAAATAATGGGCCAACTATAGTCCCCCCATCCTGTTACCCTCTCCATGGGCACAGCAGTGGCAGGCTGCCCTCGGGCCAAGAAGTGTGGGGCATTGCATCTTTTCAAGAAAGCCAGAATTCTCCCCTGCCAGTAACCTGATGTGCCCCCAGCCCTGTTAGGAGAGCCACCATTTGAGTTTTCTCATCATTGTGAGAAAAAAGAGAAGCATAGGGAAACAGTCCCAAATCCTTCCTAGATTTGTTAATGCCCGTGGAGAGAACACTTTCTTTCTGTGATCACTGCAGTTGCTGGGAAAAGTCTCTTCAGTAAGTTGTAACAACAGAAAAGGGCATGCGATTGCTTTTTAATATATGCTCTATACAGTTTCCATACTGTTTCAAGTGGCAGAGAACGACAGGCAGGCTGTCACTTAGAGAAGGTTGTGCAGGGAGTGAGTGTTGCATGTTGGTATTACCCTGTAGGATTTCGACCTGATGGGGGAAGATTACCTATAAAATGCTTCCAGCATTAGTCTGAGGGTTCTTCTCCATCATCTTCATCTCACACAAATATCAGCATAAGAAAAGGGTCCCCTAGGCTCACCCAGTCCCTCCTGCCTCCTACTGAGAGGTTTAACCTCCTGCAGACCCTGTGTCTGTCTAGTCCAGAGTCAGAAAATATCTAAGACCCTCTTCCTCGTATTGCAAGGACCCAGCATCATGCAGGTCCACCTGTCCTGGTCAGGTCACCTAGGACCTGGCCTTTTCTGCATTGTCAATTTCCATTTTATCCCTTACTTCCAATAACCAGGTGACGGCATGCTTCCCTGAGCCTGAGCCGCACCTTGAACACACAACACCACATCTCAGCAGCCCTAAGGCAAGGTGCTTACACAGTATCTCAGGTGTCATTCCCTCCTGGGGGCTGGAATCCTGTTCTTGGACCTTGATCCTTGCTCATCAGAATTCTGTGCTGCCACGTGCTTATCTCTGTTGCCAAGGCCCACCTGCCAAGTTCTGTCCCCAATGACAGCCCCTCTCCCAAGTGCTATATTTGCGCTTACTGGATAATTGTCCCAGGCACCTAGAAAGCATCGTATTTCATCTCTAAAGACCCAAAATCTGTTCTGATTCCTTGTGTCTGCACCCTATATAGCCTTCCACTTCCTAAGCTAAAAACCTCAGCGTGGTCGTCAAATCTTCCTTGTCGTCCTCCTCACAAACGACAACATTGGCCATGGACTTTATCTCTGCAATATCTCTAGATGTCCTGGTCCACTCCCACTGCCTTCCCCTTAATGCAGACCCTTGTCATCACTTACCCAGAAAGATGCGAAGCCTCTCACCTGGTCCCACAAGCCCCATCTCACTCAGTTTGAGGCATACCCCCCCACACCAGAAACACCATCTTCAAAACTAACTTGATTGTGCCATTCCCCTTCTTGGGAGCTTCCACTCATGCTTTGTCACCTACTCTGAACCCACACTCTGAAATAATGCTATGTCCCATCCGAGCGTCTAACCCTGCCCCGCCCCCCGGCTTCCCCGACCTGTCTGCCACGTGGTCCAGCATACTGCCATTACGTGAGGTGACGTGTCCTTACAGCATGACTTTTTCACAAGCTCACCTCTCCTTAGTGCTCTCGCCCACCCCTTCTTTTCCTTCTGGAAGATTCAAATCAGCCTTCCAAGTTCAAGTATAATCTCTTTTGCCTTTCTCTCTCTGTGCTCCCCCTGGAGGGTCTGCCAAAATCTGCAGGTGTGTCTGAAGGAAGGGAGAAAGGAAAAGGAAAGAGAAAAACCAAGAGCCTTACAGGATTTGAGAAATCTTGAAGCA
Organism: Mellivora capensis; assembly: GCA_004024625.1. Taxonomy (NCBI): domain Eukaryota; kingdom Metazoa; phylum Chordata; class Mammalia; order Carnivora; family Mustelidae; genus Mellivora; species Mellivora capensis. The sequence goes on along the minus strand of PISX010004178.1, from coordinate 23,142 downwards.
CAAAAATGATGTTCCAAAGGACCAGAGACTTGGCAAATGCTCAGTTTTTACACAAACATGCACAAAGATTGATTCTGGAGACAAGAGACAAGGTTGAGATTTCTCTTTAGGGGAAAAAAATTCAGCAAAATACTAAGAGTGTTGGTCAGAAGGGGTGCCTGGGTGACTCAGTCAGTTAGGCATCTGCCTGCAGCTCAGGTCATGATCTCAGGGCCCTGGGATTGAGTCCCGCGTCTCCCGCTTCTCCCTCTGTTCCTCCCCCGCTTATGCGCTTGCACGCTCTCTTTAAAAAAAAATAAATAAAAGGGAATGTTGGTCAGCACATTGAAAAGATGGACCATTAACAACCATCATATTTTTACCGAGATTGCATGATGACAAGCTAATATAATTTGGGTTTTTAATGAAGTAATTCAATTCAAACATCAGGAGATGTTCATAGGTATGCCATATGTTTATTTCAAAAAAGCCCTTGAAAAAGTTCCTTATGTGTAAGGAAAAGTGTGGAGGAGGCATCAACTGGTGGTCATTGAGTGTGACCATCCAAGAGTCATCATTATATCCTTTAAACTACCACAGTCTTCCCTAAGAGCTTCTTTCTTGCCGCTGTCTGGATCCATTTACCAATGGTACTGGCAACTTTATAGGTTCTCTGGTTCACTTTCCTCAGTCTTTCATTTGACAGCCTTCATACTTTTTAACAATAGAACAGTATGGAGAACTAGTGATTCTCTTCTCTAAATTCACCGTGGTGCGTGAGAGGACCTCCCTCAAAGCCCAAGCCAGCGAGAGAGACCTTCGTGAAACTGTTCCTCCTCCCACAGAAGAGAAACTGAGTGGCTATCTTGAAATATTTGAATCTGAAGGAGAACTTTCTTCATTGTCTCACATCCTCTAAAACTCTCTTAAAGGTAAGGACAACGCAAACACAAAGCATGAAGTATTTGGATGAATCACATGAAGTGAAAGTATCTACCCGGAGCCTTATTCGAGGCTCTCAGTGAGTTGCCAGGATGGGATGTTTTCTCCCCGGAGGGTGAGTTCGGAAGCCAGGAGGACGGATCCATTCTAAAGGCCCCCACCTCGGGCCCTGGAAGGGAGGATAGCGAAGTCAGTTACCTGCTTCCGGCTTCTTGCCCGTGGCAGAGTGATTCTTTCCTGGCTGTTAGTTTGCCTTCGTGGGTCATGTGACACAATGACTTTGGAGAGGCTTTGAATTTAAGAGTCCGTGGGTGAAAAAGAAATCAGAAATAACTCACCTGTGCTAAGATGGTGCCTCGCGTATCCGTGAAATAAACTATACCAGGGACACAAATTGTCCACTCCCGCCCACAAAACTAAAGACTGTGTTACTTTGTGTCCTCTGATTTGTAACTGTACAAGTAACCCTTTTAACAGAATACTCTGTAGCCTTCTCTTGGGGCAGAAGAGTAGGCCCATACACAGAGTGGGTTCGCAGAGGAGATTTTTAAAGTATTTAGTTCACTCAAAAAAAAAAAAAAAAAAAAAAAAGTACATGTGCTTTGTCTCCAGCCAAAGGAGAACACTCGTACTTTGATAGAAACCTATTTGGACTTTGAATATAAATTTTGTTTTCTACCGTGCACATTTTTAAGTCTCTTGCTTATAGTAAAATACCTTTTTATCCTATGGCTGTCAAAATGAAAAGAGCTTACATAGTAAATGCATTCGAGAGGCCACTCAAAATACGTATCATTGAGTGATTCCGTAAAATATTGAAAACATTAATCACCCCAGTGTAACTCTGCCGCTTTTATATATACACAAATGACACTTCAATGAAACTCTCATGTGGGATAATGTATTTATGTCTGTCGCCAATCTTTTTGGAAGCAATTCACAAGTGCTTATTATATAATATTATTATGCAACTACGCCTTCATTATGTCAAGAGATTCTCTGCAGCAAATACTGTGGTAACATTAAAATTACAGAGATGAGTAAGATGTATCCACATCTTCAAGAAACTTCGGGATGTCTGTGGGAAATGACAGATCTCCAGTTTCGGTCCTGTAAAACACGCTGTGAAAATGCTAAGCACGGCTGCCCTGGGAGTTTGGGCGGGAGCGTTAATGAGCTTGGGAGGTGGGGGAAACATTCGGGAGCTAACTGCATGAGGAAGGATGTTTCCTAAGTCAGGCTTACAATGAGTTTCCCTCAAAAAGCGTGATGTAAGGACGAAGCACAAGTTATCTGGTATGGGAGATGCAGATAGGGTGGGGGGGGCAGGATGGGGTGCCACCAGGGGGCGCAGTGTGTGTGTGTGTGTGTGTGTGTGTGTGTGTGTGTGTGAGAGAGAGAGAGAGAGAGAGAGAGAGAGAGAGACTGTGAGAGGCTCAGAACGGTTTGGAACAGGGGGAGGCAAGGTTAGATTTCTTGTGTCTCCAATCAAGACCACTGGGAGTGGGGAAATGGGGTTGGAATCTGGAAGCTGGCCTCCGCTTTCGCATCAGACATGGGAGGACAGTGCCATGAGTCAACCCTCCTGTTTAGAATCTCTTGACCAATGACCACATCTTAACCCAGTGCTTGTGTATCGGGAGGGGCGGGAGTTGGTATTTTTCTACCATCTTTGAAGCAAGACAGTCTGTGACCTCACGTTTCCTATCATTTCTCTTTCAACTGTATTCCTTTCTAGGTTTTACAAACTTCTCATAATCCCAACCTCCTATTTTTATTATATCATTATCAAAATGTCTTGTGGCGATAAGGCCATAATTCTGGATGTCTTTTACAGTGATCACAGGACTTTCTTAAATGGCAGTATGTGCAGGCATGATGGGAAAGATTGTAATATGAGCAGTAAATCCCAGCTGTTTTCTCTGGCTTGACAACTGTTGCTTAAGCCTTTAAAGATGTCTCCAGAAGTCCCTGTGCCCTGGGCAAAGCAGGGTGGTAAACCAGATGACGGGTGGGCCGGCCTTCACCATGGGGAGCACAGTAGGCCTTCTGTAAAGTGCAATGCTGATTTGACGTAACAGCCTTTATTATCATATATGTCTGCAAGTGACAAAAATGGGAGAGTAAATACCTTTTTAATGCAGCAACAGACATTGTAGAAAATCCCAATTTAAAAAATATTACCCATTTTTATGTCCATTTTTTGGATAGTTCAAAGTGTTTTAATTCTCTTTTACTTCGTGGTGGACACATTCCCATTTTAGTTTTATGTTACATGTGTTAGGAAAATAACAAAACTGATTTTTAGGATGCATTGTTGATCCCTGCATTTATTTGAGGGAAAAAAAAGGGATATTAGATGCAACTTTTCACATGGGGGTATCATTTACTGCAGGAGACTTAGAAGGCATCTTCATTTCATCAAGCTAAAAGACAGATTGCATGAAACTGTGTTAAGTTCTTTCATCTTTAGAACTGATGCCACTTTTCCGAATTTCAGAAGATCAAAGAGTGCCTTTTTTTAGTGTCACCTTGAGATCATTTTCCATTTCATTTCTTGGGCTGATTAAACATTCAGTGTTGTGTACTGTTTTTTCCACCCACAGAGGTATGGGGTCAAGAGGGTTTGTATGTCTGTGTGTATGTATTTTCTTGCTGTGTTTTGAAAGTCTTAACTCAGTCACTAGTTTATGTGAGGGCAACAATATTTAGATAAACAAAAAACCTGGCAAAAATACAAACAAAAAAATGAAGCGACTTTTCTTACGGGAGCATAAGTGAAATATATTAGTATCCCCCCCAAAAAACTCTTTTCCTGCCCAAACCTGTCAACTGAATTTATAAAACCAAAGAAAAAAGAGTCACATAAAATGTTGTATTTGACCTTGAATGTAGCTTCCTTTTGAGATTTGCTTCTCTTGTAAGTGGACCAACCATGCCAGTTGAAGGTGATTTAGCGATGCCTGTGACTATGGGGCTTGAATATCAACTCCATGCAGAACAGTGCAGGCCATTTCAAAGGCGATTAGTGCCCTGAAGGATCAGGTCAGTGCGAGTGTGTGTGTGCGTGTGTATGTGTGCACACGTGTGGCTTCTGTTTGTGGGGCTGCAGACCTGACGGCTTTGTGGAAATAGGACACACACTAGCCATGTTGAGTAAAATATGATATACTAAAGTATTCTGATCAATTGAAGAAAACTGAAACAATGAGAAATTAAATATAGCAATGGACTTAATCTGTGATTTGTCACACAAAAATAATTTGCGAATGGCTTGGCAGGATTACTTTTAAATGGCATGTCTATTGAAAACACGTTTTAATTTCTCAGGATTTATTTTGCATACTCTTTTTAAAAAAATATTTTATTTATTTATTTGACAGAGAGAGATCACAAGTAGGCAGAGAGGCAGGCAGAGAGAGAGAGAGGAGGAAGCAGGCTCCCCGCAGAGCAGAGAGCCCGATGCAGGACTCGATCCCAGGACCCCGAGATCATGACCTGAGCCGAAGGCAGAGGCCTAAACCCACTGAGCCACCCAGGTGCCCCTGTTTTGCATACTCTTAAAAATATAGTTTATCACACAGAATCACGGTGTAAGTATTTAACTGTATTTGACAGATGCTTATCAAGCATCAACCGTGGACCTGGCTTTGTTCCAGGTATTAGAAAATAGACACAGTTTCTGTTCTGCTGGAGCTCACATAATAGTCTGGGGAAAGCGACATTAAACAAAGAAATACAGGTAGAGAGAATGTTCTAAAGGAAGTAAACTGGGATCAGGAGATTGAGAACAAAGAGGTTTGCTACTTCACACAGAGTGTGTGGGGGAAAGCTCTTCTGTGGAAGTGACATTTGAATAGAGACCCAAATAAGAAGGGGTGTCATCCAACAGGTATCTGGGGAAGAGTCTTAGAGCTGGAGGGAGAGGGAGTGCAAGAGTCCTGAGGCATAAACCTGGCTGGTAGATCTGAACTAGTTTATTGAAGGTGGAACCCATAGGATTTGCAGATGAAATGAACTTGGGGTTTTAGAAAAAGGGAGAAGGCAAGAACAACTGGGGTGGATTTTGTCCTGAGTGGCTGAGAAGAACAAGAGTTCCGCTTGCTGAGATGGAAAATTCCAGGAGATCTGTAGTTTGGAAGGCAGGGACAGCAGACATGCGGAAGCAGTTTAGGGCTTGTCCATTTTGAGATGCTACTTTGTATCTAAGTGGAGGTGTGAAATTGGAACTGGGGGGGGGGGTAGGTTGACAGGAGAGAAAAAACGTGGTGAGTCATCAGCATGTAAATCCCAAGAGACTTGAGACTCTCCTGACAAGCGAGAGAAGATGTTCCAGAGCCAGTTCTCAGCTTGTAAAAGTTTTGAGGAGAATCCAACCAAGAAAACCCCAAGGAGGTGTCCAAAGTGAAGGAGAAGACCTAGGAGAGTGCTGTGTTCTGGAAGGCAAGAGAAAAAAGTAGCTAAGGGAGGAGGAAGTAATCCTAAGTGCCACATGCTCCTGGCAAGACCAGTATGATGAGGATCAAGGATTGACCTTTTTGTTGTTGTTGTTGTAGTGGGTTGTTTTTTTTTTTTAATTATAAAAAATCAACCATTTGATTTTGCAGCATGGGTTGTGGAGGGGAGGGAGCGAGGTGCTAAAACTCTCACTTCTTGGATTCACCAAAATATAGATGAGGAGCACAGACATCAAGTGAAGATAAAATTCAGAGAGTCAGTAGAGTGTGCTGTTGAGAGCATGTGAGCTCCCTTAGTGCAGTCCTCAGCTCATCTGGGTGCTGGCTGGCATGACTTTGGACTAGTCATTTCATCTCTTTGTGATTCAGTTTGGTCAGATATAAAATGAGGATAATAACAGCCCTTCATTATGATCACTTACAGGATTTCCACGTGGAATAATTAAGTTAATATATGCAAAACACAGAACAGCGCCTGGCATTATATAGGTGTTTGCTGTAATGATTGATACTGTTTCCTTCATGGGTATTTCTAGGAATTCTGCTCTAAGGAGGGCAGAGGAAAGAAAATGAGACAATATCTACAGGGAGGTCTGGGGTCAAGAGGGTTTGTATGTCTGTGTGTATGTATTTTCTTGCTGTGTTTTATTTCAAGTAAGATATTTTACAGCACTTTTTAAAAAGATTTTATTTATTTATTTGACAGAGAGAGAGGTTACAAGTAGGCAGAGAGGCAGGCAGAGAGAGGGGGGGAAGCAAGCTTCCTGCCGAGCAGAGAGCCCAATGCAGGGCTGGATCCCAGGACCCTGAGACCATGACCTGAGCCAAAGGCAGAGGCTTAACCCACTGAGCCACCCAAGCGCTCCTTACAGCATGTTTTAATGTTGGTGGGAATGCCCCCAGAAGAAGGATTAAAAGGTATGGTCCTTACATCAGGGAGAAGGGATGGATTTAGTGGAATCAAAGGAAATTGGTACACTTTATCGATTTTAATGGAAGAAATGGCTGAGCAGATGAGTGCAGACATAGTAGGGTTGGGAAATCTGTTGAAGAGAGGGAGCCTGCTTTTGTTCTCTCACTGAGGAAAAAACCAGGAAGCTGGGTGATCAAGGAGCAGGGCAGGTGCATGGACTGGAGAACAGATGGGGGAAAAGAGGAAAATTTCAAAAGCTGTGTATTTTCGGGGGCACCTGGGTGGCTCAGCGGGTTAATCCTCTGCCTTCGGCTCAGGTCGTGATCCCAGGGTCCTGGGATCGAGCCCTGCATCGGGCTCTCTGCTCAGCAGGGAGCCTGCTTCCTCCCTCTCTCTCTGCCTACTTGTGATCTCGGTCTGTCAAATAAATAAAATCTTAAAAAAAAAAAGCTGTGTATTTTCATTGCTCAGCTACAAAAATCTATTACTCCCTGAATTTTCTGTGTTTGCTATAAATATATATCTTCACATATTTGCATATTAAAAATACTTTTAAATGAAAATAACATCAATTCTAATTTTTCAATCTGAGGTTGTGCTAACAATGAGAATTCTAGAATAAAAACTGTCTTGATATCCATTGTTGTGGTGAAATCGAAATGCAAAACAAATTCAACAGTATATAATCATTCATAAATAAATATTTTAGAATCATGGAGTATAAAATAATTTAAGGTCTCCACTAACCTCTAAATTGCATCATCCTTAAATTAGTAAAATGATAGTGGAAAACTATACTCCTCCATTAAAGAGATTGCCATATGGGATCATCCCTTTATCTACTCTACTTTTTAATAGTTCGATGTGGTATAAAGAAGACCATAATTTTGAAAACATGAAACTGATGTCTCTCATTCCCGGTGAGCATCAGCTACTGGAGATGCCTGTTTTTACTCAGGGTTCTCTCATTGTGACCGCAACTGAGAAACTGGGAAATTAGAATTAATAGTTATTTGTGTTAATCCTTTAAAATATGTAGTCTCTAGTTAAATCCAAATTTCAGATAAGCAGTGATCTGTGCAATACTTTGGACATACTTACACTAGAAATCGATCTGTTGTTTATCTGAAATTCACATTTAACTGGGTGTCCTGTCCTGCATTTATCTAGCAGCCTTGCAAGGCACACACTGTAACCTCCTACCCCAGGATGGCCAAGATGTTTGTTTCTTAAGGGGGGGATGGGGCCCAGAACGAGGAGATCATTGCTTAGCTTTAAGTGTCAAACCGACATTTAAAAATAGTTGGTGGGTTTGGGTATGCCAGCAAGATTCCTCGCTTTTAAAAAGCCAGGCTGTGATGTAGGTGGGCAAAGACTCATGGGGTCCCCACATCAGAGCTTGGAGACGGACCAGAGAGCAGGCGGGAATCCAAAGAGAACCCAAGAGCAGATTTCGTGAATTTTCAAAAGAAATATAAAGGTGGAGCAGGAATCAGAAAGTTGAGAGATTCAGACGGGATGAGTCTGGGGTTTGCTTGCTGTTTGCTCCCCCTGTAAACCCTCCTCCCCAACCCACCCCCGCCGAGCTTCAGCCAGGGCGGTAAGAGTTTGAGACATGAAAACCCCAGGAGGGGGTTGGTGACTGCTCCCATGTGGAATTCTGGGGGGGCCCAAGTCGCAGTGTAGGAAAGCAGCATGGCAGCAGGAGACTTCCACTTCCCCTCAGCCTTTGGGACTTCCAGATGTTTCCACAGCATTCCTGCAGAAGGGCCCAGAGGGTCAGAGGGTCTCAGGACCAGAAAGGCTGAGAGGGATGTGGACCTTATTGCTCGGGCTTCGGACTGCCCTTGACCTGAGCACTATGGCGCTCTGGGGGCTTGCCGATGACCCCGGTTCTGCTTGGGGAGAAGATGCTCTCAACAACAGAGCGTTTTCCTCCTGGGGACAGAATTGACTCTAACAGGAAAAGCACTAGACTCTGAACAAGATGGAAGAAAGTTTCAGGCCCAGCAGACAGCAGCTCTGGGACAAATGGGAGCTTGTTTAGAAGGAAAAGGGAGTCACGTTTCTGCACCAAGGATCAACAGTGTGTAGATTTCAGCCTGCCGCAGTGGCAAGTGACAAGGGCAAAGGAGCTGTAAATCCCAGGTGCTAACAGGACAGGTCCACGGAGGAGGTGGGGTGAACTTGGTCCTATTGGTGTTTTGAAATGGAGATGAAATTCACTTATCAAATCCTCCAGCTCTGTGAAAAAGGAAGGTCGTCCAGGGCAGTGTGGGAGGATTTGTGTGTGTGTGTGTGTGTGTCTGTGTGTCTGTGTGTCTGTGTGTCTGTCTCATAGGGTAGGAGAGGCATGAGAGGGACCTGGCTGGAACCAATGGGAAAGTCTGAGAGAGAGAGAGAGGACAGGGGAGTCTGGGCCCCGTGGATGCTCTCCACATGGAAGAACAGTGGGCTTTGCATGCAAAAGTACAGGCTGACTCCACTGGCGTTATGAGCGAGGACTGACAGAATCAGAACCGAGTTGTAGGAAGATTCCACTGATTAGAACGTGTAGGACGGAGTGAAGGGATGGATCCATGAGCTGTCACAAAAGATGACTTTGGGGTTTTTAACCTGAGAAAACAATGTTATAAATAGAAGCAATGAAGGCAGAAGGAGAAATTAAGTTTGAGGGGAAGATAAGGATTCACTTTAGAGGTGTCAGATATGATGTAGCGATTCAGTCAATTAACAAAGATGTTTCGAACACCTCCTAGGCACCGGGCCTGGCTCAGTGCTGGGATTACAGTGAACAAGGCAATGAAAGCATTCGGAATCTGCCGAAGCAGGAGCCTCAGTAGGACTTAGTTTGATTTAATTTGGTCCAGCCTCTCCCCGGCACAGGTCCTAGCCCATTGGAAGGGCTCGAGTATTTGTTAATAAAGAGCGTTGCTAACACACTTGGACATCCAAATGGAAAGGTCTAAGCAATTATCGATGCTGGGATGGGCATCAATATTGATTCCTTCTGATTACTTCTGTCTTAAATGAAGCTGTATTTATTTTTCAAAATAAGAGCGAAACCAACACCTATTTTTATAAAAGAAACAGACTTCATATTGCATGTCACCACTGATTTTAAGTTTGTGGTTAAAGGATTCTGGGGACAAGACAGCCTGCGTCCCCTCAATCAGGATTAGCAAACTGCAAGCCACAGGTCAGGTCCAGCCCACAACCTGTTTTTTAAATAAGGTTTAAATAAAGTTTTATTGTAACACAGCCCCGTTCATTCATATATGTATTGCCATCGGCTACTCTTATACCCCAGAGGAAGGAGTAATTGTGAGAGACTGTCTTGCAAAGCCTACGATGCTTAAGGTCCGGCACTCTAAAGAAAGTTTGCCAACCCCTGCTTCTAAACCAGTATGTGGTAAGTTAGTGGTAGGTTTGTGTAAACTCAGTAGATTGACAGCTTTCTTTAAAAAAAAAAAAAAAGGAAATGTGATTGTAATCTAAGCAGAGGGTAATGTTGCTTAGACATATAATTTAAAACGCTAATTACACATCTGTACAGTAATTAAAACAAGGTTTTTAATAGGCAGTGCTCTGGATCCAGTGTAATGAATCTACTTAAGAGGAATACATTTTCTTTATTCTGAAAAGTCTTTTATAATTCACATTTTTTTAATATAAGCAAATAAAACTACACATGTCTTCTATGGAATCACATTTTTTTTTGTTTTTTTCCCCCAAGAAAATTGTTTAGTGAGTGAGAAGTAGTTTAAAATGAGCACAAAACCATCCTCTTAAATAATGAATTAATATAATACAAATTGTTGTCAGTAAGAACAAACTTAAAAATACAGACAGTATGCAACTAGTTGAGCTTCCCTCAGCCCCTTGGCCCCTTTTTATTTATTTACTTACTTATTTGCTTATTTTTGGCAATACATCTGTTCCAAAACTGGGCCTCACGTGGTCTGTCTCATGCTGGGAATAAGAGGACTTCCCCTCCAGCAGGTTGCCCCCACCAGTTGGCCTCTTTCCTTTGTGTTCCGTGCCCGTGAACACACACGTGCACACATAGACACGGCTCTTTGTGGTTTGGGTGTGATCTGGGGCATAGGCCTCTGATCTCTCACTTCATTACTGACTCGAAAGCAGAGAGAAAAAGGCATGAAAACACTGAGTGTAGGATGTGCAAAGAATTCCTCTAGCCGTGAAGACTCGTTTGACCCGGGCCCTGATAGAGGACTCCGGAAGGCAGTTCAGAAAAGGGGCTTCGAGATCCCACTTTGAGCAACGTAGCCTCATTTAACTACCATGCGGCCTCCTCAAGGGGACAGCAGTCACGTCCATGCACATGTCCTAGGCCACTGGTCAAAGCTCTGCTTCTAGGGTTCAGAGGTGAGCCCACACTCAGACCATGAGCCCTCTCCTGGAGTGGCACTCGAAAGGGAAACGAAGGTGGCAGTCTTCAATTTCAAGGCTGAATGCAGGAGTTGTCACTAAGGACAGAAGACCGGACAGTATGAATTGAAGATCAAAGTTGGTTCTCCGTGCCTTTCTTTTGCCACAATGCAAGCCAAAGCCTTTGAGGTATTTGGGCATTTTGACTCAGCAACATGGTGAACGTTCAAGGCACCCCACAGCCCTGTGTACGCGGTGGATATAGAACACACCCACCCATTTTAAAGAGAGCCGGGCCTCGCCTTCCAGGGCCCAAGGTGAACTGTACATTCCAAAAAGATAACAGATCAAGAAAGCTAAATTCCTTCTGTTTCCAAGGCAACTGAATGACAAGTAGCTTGAGTCTTAATCCAATAGATGAGATGATGATTCTGGTACATTTTCAATTAGAAAATGATGCTGGGAAAACAGACATTCCTGAATCCGCCCCATGCTGGCTCAAGGAGCCTATTTTCCTAATAGCCTTCCAAAAAGATGCCCTAACATCATTGATGGAACATTGACTCAGCCTCTGATCTGTTGCAGAAGATGAGGGCAGAAAAAAATAGAGAATATGATAACTGTACGCATTGCATTCTCACACTCATTTTATGAGACTGGTTGCAATGTCCCAGTGCCTTTCCTCATCAGTGTAAATGCTCTTGAGAAAATATGCTGCTGGGGGAAAGAGGAGACTGGGGGATCAGAGCGGCTCCAGATCAGACATTTCCAACCAGCCTTGAAGGGTGAGTAGACCGGGACGGGAAAGAGGAGGGACAGCAGTCCCAGCAGACACGGAGCGAGGGAGATGGTCGGTGGTGGCGGCCAAGCGCTGCTTCGAGGAGGGCTGCACATGGTGTGGCCATGACAAGGAAGGACCGGGAAGCTGGAGGACAGGGCTGAGGTTTGGGAGATCCTCATTCTGGGAAATGTGGGCGTTGCAGGCAGGGTGATCTCAGTCACATTGTAGAAGTAGAAATCCAGCAGCGTGGATGAAAGGAGGAGGAGATGAGGCCGAGAGCCCACTCTCGTTCACATGCACCTGTCGATCGAGAACAGTCATTTGTCCAGCACTCCCCTCCAGCTGTCGCTTGCATCCATTCGTCCGCGGTCAGCCGCACCTCCATGTCAGCTCGTGCCCCCTCCCCAACCTGTGCGCTGGGACAGCCTCCTGGCCGCACTTCCGGGCTCAGTCCCTTCTCCCCGTTCTTCTCCCAGCAGATGGAATGTTCCTTTTTCTGTTATGGAGGTCAGCATGCCCCTTCCCCATGCAAACCATCATAGTCTTCCCTTTACCTTTAAGATCAGGCCTGACGTCATCCCTAAAATGCCCCATCCCATCGGACTGCCAGTTTGTTCGCCTGCCTGGCTCTCCTCTCGCCTCATGTTCTCCTGCCTCCTGTGCGTTGTGGGGCAGCCCCGGGGGCCTTTCTCAGTGCCCTGACCGGGCCAGCAGGTCTCCACCTAACGGCCTTCCCACGGGTGCAGCAGGTGACCTGGGGCACACGTTAGAAGCTAATACAGGGTTAACCCGAGAGCTGGAGCCACCACCCTGTACTCCGGAAGGAAGGAGGGAGCACAGGAGGGAGAAGGGGGGCCCAGCACAGGTGTCAGAACCTAGGTGCCGTGATCGCAGTCCTGGCTCTGCTCCTCCCTCGCTGCGTGATCCCGGCGCATCCACGCAAAGGCCGTATGTTCCAGGCGCCGCCCCTGTCAGGTAGAGAGGGTAACGGTGGTAGCCGCCCCATCGAGCCGTCACGAAGGTGAGAGGAAGTAGTGTTCGAAAGGGGCTCAGAACAATGCCTTGTCTGTGGTAAGAGCTGCGTCCGTGTGTTAAGTCAGCTCTGAGAGGGAGCAAAGGTGTGAGGGTCGGAGGCCGCGAGGGCAGGCAACCCCAGGGACGGGGACGCTTGTGGGATTGCTGACTGGGGCTCAGGGCACAGAATGCTCAGACTCATTCATTCATTCACTCACTTGACAAACACACAGCCCCCGCATACTGCAAGGAACTGGGGAGATAGGGGGTCCCCAACTTGAGCTCAGCTCTAATTCTCACCATTTGGGCCGGCGGGAAATGCAGACGGAGAGATTGGCTGGATGCATGGAACGTGTTGAAAAAGAGGATCTGATTTCTGACCTCAGTGGGCTGGAGGCAACAAGTGCACCTGCCAAGATCCTAATGGGCGGGGGCGGGGGGCAGGGGAAGGGGGGGAGAAGGCAGGGTTGGAAGAAAGGGGGAGTGAGGGGTAGTGTTAGAGCAGAGACCCCTGCCCCTCCCTTGCAAGGAACCCTCCCTCCCATCGCTACTCCTTGCCACTGTTCTCATAGTAAGTGAATATCCTTTCCAGAAGCCCAGTCTTGATTTGCAGTTTCATGTTTTTTATAGCGGGACACAAAATTATTATATAAGTTTAGATCCACAAAATCCTAGATTTATCTGGGGATGGGAAGACACTGCTGTGCATCCTTGAGGTACTAGAGAGGGAAGACAAGCCTGTGTGGCAAGGAGTGGGGTGTGCGTGGGGCAGCTGACCATGTCTGTGTGTGCACATGCCCGCGGGAGAAAGGCTGATTCAAAAAAAAAAAATCCAAAATTGCCCATTCAACATTTCACAAAGTATTTTAATAAAGTATTAATCCTCAACGACCAGTAGATCAGTACCATTATCTCTATTATCTCCTTCAGTCCTGCCAACAACCCATCAAAAAGAGTCATTATATCCTCATTTTCACCTTTTTGAGGAAGCTCCACTGTTTGCCAGAGTGGCTGCCCCAGCTTGCATTCCCACCAACAGTGTAGGAAGGTTCCCCTTTCTCCACAACCTCATCAACATCTGTTTTTTCCTGACTGGTTAATTTTAGCCATTCTGGCTGGTGTGAGGTGGTATCTCACTGTGGTTTTGATTTGTATTTCCCTGATGCCGAGTGATGTTCAAGACTTTTTCATGTGGTATTACACTAAGCGAAGTAAGTCAATCAGAGAAAGGCAATTATCATATGACCTCACTGATAAGTGGGAACTTGAGAAACAAGACAGAGGATCATAGGGGAAGAGAGGGAAAAAAAATGAAACAAGATGAAACCAGAGAGGGAGACACACCATGAGAGACTCTTAATCTCAGGAAACAAACAGGGTTGTTGGGAGGGGGGATGGGTTGGCTGGGTGATGGACTTTGGAGGGGGGTGTATGCTATGGTGAGTGCTGTGAATTGCGTAAGACTGATGATTCACAGGGGCGCCTGGGTGGCTCAGTGGGTTAAAGCCTCTGCCTTCAGCTCAGGTCATGATCCCAGGGTCCTGGGATCAAGCCCCAGATCAGGTTCTCTGCTCAGCAGGGAGCCTGCTTCCTCCTCTCTCTCTGCCTGCCTCTCTGCCTACTTGTGATCTCTGTCAAATAAATAAAGAAAATCATTAAAAAAAGGACTGATGAGTCACAGACCTGTACCCCTGAAACAAATCATATATCATATGTTAACTAAAAAATAAAAAATTTAAAAATTTAAAAAAAATTTAAAAATAGGCTTTCTGTTAGAGGATTTTGCCCAAAGAATGTCAGGCTGACAGAAGTGTTCTGAGAACATTTAAGGTAGGCTGGGCTAAGCTACAGTATTGTAGTAGGTAAGATGTATTGAACGTATTTTCAGTTTACAGGACTTTCAATTTATGGCAGGTTTAGCACAATGTAACCCCACCATGATGAGAGCTGCAGTCTCTTTACCCACGCCAGTCCCAATTTATATCCCTAATACCAGACTAAAGTTCAGATCAGCTGTATTTTTGAAAACCTGCTGAATACCAGATACTATACTAAGCATTGCATGGAAAAGAAAGGAAGTTTCTGGAACATTCCAATGGCTTTAAGATGTTCACCATCTTAAAGAGAAACACAAAGGAAACGGTAAGCTGCACCACCCACTGAAAATAGAATGATGAAGACAGCACGTTCATCCAGGGCTCAAAGTAGCCATCGCTGTGGGTGTGGACACTCAAAGACGACTCCTTGGGGCAGAGAAGGGGGGAGTGCATCAAGAACAGCCTTCCTGACTCCTTTCTATATTGTCGCCAGCTGATGCCTCATGGAACAGGTAGCATAAGCTAGATGAGTTTACCTCCTTCATTTGCCCAGATTTTCCACCTGCTGCTATCAATAGCTCAAAGCAGCTCTGCAGAGCTGGGATGCAGAGACCACATTCGTGCTGGCCTGGTGACTCTGTAGCGTGGTGTCTTCTCCACTGTCCATAGGGAGCAGGTGGAAAAATCACTGAGCACCTGGGGAACCTTTGCTTTCCTCTGCAGCCTTCCTCTGGGTATCCTGAAGCCGTGAGCTTCTTATGCCCACATTCAGTGTCCATAGGATATATCGTGCGCCTCTACCATTGCCCCCTAGAAATCCGTGCACCATCCCTTTCTCTCCCATGGCCCCATATAGATACGTAGCACAAGCAGGGGCTATGGGGTATATGAAAACAATGCCTTCTGTTGAAACAAGCAAACGTACCTCCAAGATTTCAACCAAGGGGAACCCGGGGGGCTCTCTCCAGGGGGAGAACAGCCATCTCCAGGGAGTGGTTTTCCCTCTGATTAGGGATGATAGTCATACCCAGCTGCTGGGATCCACTACTTACTCTGAGAAATACAACCCCGTCCCTTCACCCTCTCAGGGTAGAGGAGATGAGCCAGTCTTTGGGAAAGTTATTTTCCCAAAAGAAAAGAGAACAGATACCAATTAATTACAAAGCCAAAGCCAGTCATGCAAGCCAAGGAAAGTCAATTTCGTGTAGATTTCTGATTCAACAATGATCAAATTTGCCATACAAGTCCCAGCTACAAATTCTCTAAGGATCCAGGTCCCATATTCCTACTTAGAATATTTCTTGCCCTCACCTGATTTGACCAGTTTGCCTGGGGACACGTTCTGTCATTCACGTTGAAGCCAAGACAGAATAGAATATAACAGGTCAGTAAACGGTCAGCGTGTTCCAGGAGAAGTGTCATTTCCATAGAGAGATGATAGAAAAATCTAGGACAGTTTAGTTTCCAAAACAGAATCCTTGCTTCTTCCCTAGGGTACAAGGGGGGCAGAAAAGGGTAAGGCTTCCAATGGACATGGATGCGATTTTAATGTTAAAAATGTACACTTTAGGATTAAAAGTATTTTCACTCACTCCCTGTTCTTCTGCAAACTGTCCTTTATTATAGTGCTCAGCAAAGAGTAAGGGTTTAGAAGTATCATTTCTTCTGTCTCAATGACTCTTAAGGGAAAAGAAGTGCTTTATATTTTTTGAGGTGTTGAAGAATTACAAAAAGAAGGGAAGATCATAAATTTGAGGGATTCCTTTAAAAACAGGCTACTTGTGGTTGTTC
This sequence comes from Mellivora capensis, assembly GCA_004024625.1. Lineage (NCBI taxonomy): Eukaryota > Metazoa > Chordata > Mammalia > Carnivora > Mustelidae > Mellivora > Mellivora capensis. The sequence goes on along the minus strand of PISX010004178.1, from coordinate 7,056 downwards.
GTGTTAAATTTTTAAAATGATACAAACCCTCTGTGGTCCATAGTCCCCACATAATCTTGGAACCACACGCTTAGGAATCTGTTGTATTTTCTTTGGCCACTCCGGTTGAGAGGACCAAAGCGGTTTCTGTTTGCTGGACCCTCACTAAAGGAGCAGGTATGGGAGGTCCGTATACTAAGATGTGAGTTCCTGTTGAGTTGTCTTCTTTTCCTGGCCCACCAGCATCTTTTTCTCTCTCTGACCTCACGGCGACACTTTGTTGCTGACACTCCTGTCTGAGGACAGTGTCCCTTCCTGCTGTCCATCTCCAGGCCTGCCCCTTGTGAAGATGGGACAGGAGTTGGGTGTCTCAGAAGAGGGGCTGCCCAGCAGAGAGCGGGCTAGGGTGAAGAATGCCAGATAAAATTCTGGACGTCCAGTCACATTTGAATTTCAGGTAAACAATGGACACACCATGCTTCCTTGGTTTATGTGGAATTGGGAGTAAAAAAAAAAACAAAAAACCTCATGTTCTGTCTCCATTCTGCTACTTGAAGCTTGGCCTCATTTTCTCCCACCGCAGAATGGGGGCGATGGTATCAAGATCTTAGCTTGTTGAGACCAAATACGTTAGAAGAGCTTGGAATATGCTTGCAAATGCTAAATATACAAACAGTAGCGAGGTTTTCCTAAGTTGAATAATGAAATGGTACCTTTAGACAAGTTGGTGCAGAAAAGTCCAAACCCTGGGAACAGGTGGGTAAACAGAATGCAGTTGGCCCTTGAACAACATGGGTTTGAGCTGGGCACGTCCACTTCTAGGCAATTTTTTTTTTCGATAAACACAGTACAGGACTGTCAGTGTCTTTTCCTTGTGATTTTCTCAATAACATTTTCTCTGGCTTCCTTTATTGTGAGATTACAGCATATGACACATATAGCATACAAAATGTGTTAATCGATTGTTTCTGTGATGGGTAAGACTTCTAGTCAGCAGTAGGCTATTAGTAGTTAAGTTTCTGGTGAAGTCAAAACTTAGGCATGGGTTTCCAGCGGTGGAGGTTGGCGCCCCTAGCCCCAACATTGTTCAAGGTTCAACTCTAGAAATCAGTTCAGAAAAGAGACAAGTAGAAAGAGACTTAAAAGAGTTGACAGGGAGCAGACTTACATGTGTTGCTATCATTTTGTTCACTAATAGAACAATTCACTGAAAAGACTCTCCTCAACTCATACCCAGGGTTAGCATGTATACATTTGTACCGTACGAGTTCCTGTGCCGTCGTGAGAGGAAAATGACCCAAGTAAATGCATTTACCAAGTGGATTCTAGTAAGTGACCAAACACCAGGCACTGTTCTCAAGTGTTAACCAGATACAATTCATTGTAATTCTCACAAAACACTGTAAAGTGGATCATGAGCTCCATTTTGCAGCTAAGAAAACTGAGACCCAAATGCATGTGTAACCCACTGAGCATCATCTAGACCACGGGATGAAGCTTGGGTTCAAGGTAATAGTCCATGCCGTGAAGCACATCTTCAGTGCTAACTGTCCCCATGGCGCCTAAGCAAGGGAGAAGTTCCTTTTAAGGAATGTGTTTGTAGATATGACTGCCAGAATCCATGATCACAGAATTAATAGGACTAGCTCAATGAGAGACAAAACTCAATGAGTGATAATCCAATTATTTAGACATTTTTTTAAAAAGCAAAGCATGAAAGGTTTAGGAGAAAAGGAATTTTACTTTCAAGACATACACATTAATTTCCAAGCTACAGCATCTAATTGTGAAACAAAAGACAGCTATCCATTTTCTGAGGATTTCATTATAATGTAAGAATTGTCACACGTGTGGCAAGGCATGACGTCTTGATGACTGGGCGATAACAGTGGCCTAGATCCTTATGTAAAATTTGTGGGCTTTGAAATGCGGTGTCATGGGGCACCTGGGTGGCTCAGGGGGTTAAAGCCTCTGCCTTCGACTCGGGTCATGATCTCAGGGTCCTGGGATCGAGCCCTGCATTGGGCTCTCTGCTCAGCAGGGAGCCTGCTTCCCCCTCTCTCTCTGCCTGCTTCTCTGCCTGCTTGTGATCTCTGTCTGTCAAATGAATAAATAAAATCTTAAAGGAAGGAAGGAAGGAAGGAAGGAAGGAAGGAAGGAAGAAAGGAAGAAAGAAAGAAAGAAAGAAATGCAGTGTCACTTGGAGAAAGTGAAGACACTATAGGGCTGTGCCTAGTGCCGAGGCATTTTATTAGCTGACTTGCCAGTGGGTAAGGTGCTAATTGGTATTGTTAACATGAGGACAGTGGAGTTTTCATTTACTCTCAGTTATCACTGTGAATTTTGAGGTGAGAAGAACTAAAAATGTGATCCTTGGGACATTTTTAGATGATGGCAGGTGGAATAAATTTCTGCCTCCGGGGGTGAAATCCAGACTCATGCCTACTTGGGCCTATCATTTCCTTGTCCCCGCCCCTCCCACTCGCATCCCCTGGGACAGGGGTCTGCGGGGTCAGACTCCTTGGTCTCCCACCCTCCCCTTACATGCCTAACAGTGACAGGAGATCGCAGGTCTTCTGTCTAGATGAGTCACAACTATCTGTATTTACTGTACGATTAAAAACTGCTTAACCGTTTAATTTAATATATTCATGAAGAATTACTTTTAGAGTCATAATAACAAATCCATTACCTATTGGTACAAATATTTCATTTAACTATTTTTTTTATTTTTTTATAAACATATTTTTATCCCCAGGGGTACATGTCTGTGAATCGCCAGGTTTACACACTTCACAGCACTCACCATAGCACATACCCTCCCCCATGTCCATTACCCCACCCCCCTTTCCTGACCCCCTCTCCCCAGCAACCCTCAGTTTGTTTTGTGAGATTAAGAGTCACTTATGGTTTGTCTCCCTCCTGATCCCATCTTGTTTCTTTTCTTCTTTTTCTGCCCCCCTAGTCCCCCATGTTGCATCTCCACTTCCTCATATCAGGGAGATCATATGATAGTTGTCTTTCTCTGATTGACTTATTTCACTAAGCATGATACCCTCTAGTTCCATAAGATAACTATTTTGATAGTAGCTACAGTGTGAGCTTAGCAAAAATATCAACGTATCCAATCACTATATTGTAAACCTGAAACTAAACTGCGTGTCAAATAGACTTCAATTAAAATCAATAAAAATAAAATAACTGTCTTTCCAAATACAGCATTCTTTTATAACTTTGCAGATCTCTCCTGTCTAGCTTAATGGAAGACAACTGTGTTCTCCTATCTGCTTCTTTGTTCAGCCTGTTGTAAAATATTTTGTTTGAAGTCTATGAAGAAAATCTGACCTTAAGCACATACGTTCTTGGACAAGAAAGGAGGAGTATTTTCATAGCCTTTTGGGTAATTGTGGATTTTTTTAATATGACACAAAACTAAGCTTGTAGATTCGTAAAGCTTCGTTGAAATAAACAACTTAAAAACATAGCAGCGAACTTTCTGAGGTGGGGCTTAAAATCCGTCGCTCGGTCTTGAATAGATTTTTAATGCTTTGAGAGATCTTTTACCCTTGTGTGATATTGGCAAACATTACGCTGTTATGCAGATTTTCTACATGTTGATATATTTCATTATATGTTACATATTTATATTCACTCTGTAAAGTCAGATTTGTCATTGTTAACAACAATCTCATCAGAAAGTCTTCAAGCACCGGGAGATTTTTAAGGCTTTCCCACCTTCTCATGCTTTTCATGAAAGTTAAAACTAGCCCTGGCAGCGCATTTTGTCAGTCATTTTCCTGAAAGTGAGAAGCTCACTTTGCCTATCATTGTCCTCAAGAAAACGCCTGCAAATCCCCAAGCCTAAACGACCCTAGTTTGTCAGTCTTTTTTTCCCTAAGATTTTATTTATTCATTTGAGAGAGGGCAAGAGAAAGAGAGAGAGACAGAGGGAGAAAGAGAGCACAAGCCGGGCTGGGGGGAGTGGGGGGGAGAGATCCAGAGGCAGAGGGAGGAGCAGACTCCCTGTTGAGCAAGAAGCCCGATGCAGGACTCGATCCCAGGACCCTGGGATCACGACCCGAGCTGAAAGCAGACGCTAAACCGACAGAGCTGCCCAGGCGCCCTCTCTGTCAATCTCTCAAGTAAAATTAGTGCCGCCTGAAAAGGCAGGTAGTTCATTTCACAACTCAACACGCACGTGAGTACTCTTCCTCTTCTAGGAGAAGCCTGGAAGACAGAAGTGCTTTATGTGTGTTTGCATTTTATCACCCAGAATATTAAAAAGATGTGCAATCAAGGGCCAAGCTTTAATAAAATCAATAATTTTTACTGCTGTGTCAAGGACATTCTTAATTGGAACTGGCCTTTTTTTTTTTTTTTTAAAGGGTGAGTGTGTGACAGTGAAACGTATACTGGCCGGAGAGCAGTTTGATCTCACGGTCTCACTTCCTTCTAAGACGCCAGCAGTTCCAGCCACAACTTCAGTGCCCACGTCAACAAAATTGAAAGCACAAATAACATCTTAGTACGTTATCAAAAGCGTCTTAGCCATGCAGATGTCCAGAAGGAGTCTGGGGGCTTCTGGACCAAACTTTAAGAACTTGTGCTCTAGATTACCCCCGGTCTGTGCCATTTCGTGACTGCTTTGGGTACAAGAAGAATTTTATAGAACAGTTCACAACACTGCCCAAAGAAATATTATTATTATTTTTTTTTTACAAACACCACACATTTCTTGGACCGTGGTGTTTACTTTGCTTAATGCTTAAAGAAAATGGCAGTTACATTCTGCGTGCAGTTTACGGAATTCCTACGAATAGCAAGGAGGTGTTTGAACCATTGGCTGTTTTTTCACTCAGCTGTATGCTACGTATTAAGAATAAATACAAACTTTGGGATGTTTTCAGAATTTAATTTTTATTCGCACACAGCGTGATCTACAATTTTAATTTCTTCAAGCAATGATAATACTTTGCTTGCGTTATAAAATAAATAAGTTCTGAATGTGCAGCCAAGCATGTTAGATTTATTTATGGGTCATTTTATTTTAAATAACACATTGGATAGATGAGATAAAATGAGAAAGAAAAGGAAAATGAATTATTTTATGCAAGTTTCTCCTTCCACAGAGTGTGCCTCAGCGATATCTCGAGCTCCCCAGAGGAGCCCACAGGAATGGGGTCAGGGCCGACTGTGTGGCCTTGTCCCAGTCTGGAAAGGGGGGAGGGCAGGTCTTCAGAGGAAATGAGTGGAGTGGTCATGAACATGGGTTTTAGGATCACAGACATTTCGGTTTGTGCTGCTATTTCTTATCTAGGTGATGTTGCACTAAGTACTCCACTTTTTTCTTTTTTCTTTTTTTTTTAATTTTTAAAGTGTTTTTTTTTTTAATTTATTTGTCAGAGAGAGAGAGGGAGAGTGAGCGAGCACAGGCAGACAGAGAGGCAGGCAGAGGCAGAGGGAGAAGCAGGCTCCCCGCCAAGCGAGGAGCTCGATGTGGGACTCGATCCCAGGACGCTGGGATCATGACCTGAGCCGAAGGCAGCCGCTTAACCAACGGAGCCACCCAGGCGTCCCAGTACTCCACTTTTTTAAGGCTTGTTTTCACAGCATTCACATGGGCAAATCCCTGTAGGAACCCTCAACTCTAGGTGACTCCGCAGCTACTCTGAGCATTCAGTGACTATAGGCCTAATAAGGGTGTTGGCCCCTTAGCTGGCACTTAGCTTATGAGTTTGCTCGGGCTGCCAAAGCTAAGGACCACAAACTGAGTAGCTTGTCCAGTGGAAATACACTGACTGACTCGCGGTTCTGGAAGCTGGAAGTCTGCAGTCAAGGTGTTGACAAGGTCATGTTCCTCCTGAAGGTACTCAGCGAGGATCTGCTGCAGGTGTCTCAAGGAGTTCTGGTAGTTCCTTGGCTTGTGACAACAAACCCCAAATTGCACGTGACATTCTCCCCCTGAACTGCCCCATTATTAGAAGGACCCCTATGGGGTGAGGGGCCCACCCTGCTCCAGGATGACTCCTCGTCTTAATTATTCTTGTGATGCCTCTGTTTCCCATAAGGGCATCTTCTGAAGGACTGGGGGTCAGGACTTCAACATCTGCATTTTGGAGGGTTACAACTCAACCCATAACCTTTAGTAAACCCTCAGTAATTGTAAGATTTTTTTTTCTGTTGTTTTGTTGTTCTGTTACAATGCAGACAACTCTTAAATGGGGAAGGAGAAGTTGGAACTAATTCTGAGGTTTCTGGTTTGGACAACTGGAAAGATAGGTCATGCGGCCAGGAACAAGAGAGGACTTGAAAAGGGGAGAGCAGGGTCTGTGGTGGGTGCAGGGAACAGGAGTCAGGGTGTGCATTTTTTTTTTCTTAATTTGGGGAAAGTTTGTGTATCTGGTTGGTATATCAAGTAAAAATTGTAACTTCAAACCGGGGGAGAAACATGGGATTAAGATACGGTTTTGTCAATCGTTAGAAAACAAATGTTTTTCCCACATATTACATAAACGTGTTTTCTTTTTTTTTTTTTTGACAGTCATTTTTTTTGTTAATTTCTTTTCAGCATAACAGCATTGTTTTTGCACCACACCTAGTGCTCCATGCAATGCGTGCCCCCATAATACCCACCACCTGGCTCCCCCAACCTCCCTCCCCCCGCCCCTTCAAAACCCTCAGGTTGTTTTTCAGAGTCCATAGTCTCTCATGGTTCATCTCCCCTTCCAATTTCCCTCAACTCCCTTCTCCTCTCCATCTCCCTATGTCCTCCATGTTATTCCTTATGCTCCACAAATAAGTGAAACCATATGATAATTGACTCTCTCTGCTTGACTTATTTCACTCAGCATAATCTCTTCCAGTCCCATCCAAGTTGATACAAAAGTTGGGTATTCATCCTTTCTGATGGAGGCATAATACTCCATAGTGTATATGGACCACATCTTCCTTATCCATTCGTCCGTGGAAGGGCATCTTGGTTCTTTCCACAGTTTGGTGACTGTGGCCATTGCTGCTATAAACATTGGGGTACAGATGGCCCTTCTTTTCACCACATCTGTATCTTTGGGGTAAATA